>CAAKMY010066138.1:0-45496 GCA_901111285.1 Corrigiola litoralis
TTAACTAAATCAATTACATTATTTAAATTCTATTCTTTTCCACTGGCTCACAAATTACAATGGACTAGACCAAAATGCTTATTGCAACCATTTATTTCTTAGAAAATTAAGCAAAAGCCTACCTTTTTGTTAGTGACTTTTTGCAATCAGTTTTGTTGGTAAAAGTAAAACACTGATTTGTCCGAGTATCTTATAACTTTATTGGTCGATTATCTGTCATCTTTTCTCTTAAAATGCTCTTGTGGGTGAAAAAATCGGTGCAACTTATATCTGTAGTCACTCCTTTGCTGTAGTGGGATAAGAAAGATGTTAGCAGACGTGAAGCAGTGAATTTGAAGGCCTTCTAAAGAAGTGGAATCACTTGTGGTTGTGTATTGTTTTATTTAAATTTCGAAGTGTAGACCATGTCTTTATTTTTTTTATTTTTTTATTGAATTAAGTGTGCATTTCTACAATACCACAACCTCTCCCCCACCCTAAGCAAAACGAAACAAAAGAAAAACAAGGAATAATTAACAAAACTGATCCAACATTTTGCCCGTCTTCAGATAATAATCCCACCTTTGGCTCCATGTTCACAAAAATGGTCTACCGTTAACTTATAGTTAAATTTACCTTGAGATTAATTTTTAAATCTGTAATATCAAATTACATAATCTCCCTCACCCTTCACAATCCACGACTTTGTTGGCCAAACCACCTTTCTAGGTCTCTACGCCATTACTAGTATATCCTCCACCACCACCAATCCACCATCACTTGCTCCTCTACCGGGATCCTCCACCGATATCTCCACATCTCATTATTCCTATTTTCTGGGTCTTTTCGGGGGGGGGGGGGGGNNTTGCCGTCCGGCAAGCTTTGTCGTTGCTAGGCAGCCTACGTCGGCAGTGGTTGGTAAATGCGGTGGTGGGTGAAGGGTGGTAGTCATTTATTGTTGTTCATCGTTATAGCCATTGTGAGATATTAAATGCTGGAGGAGATGCAATGATGTTGCTTGAGATATAGTATGTTGGTGATGGAGAGATGGTGGTGCTCATGTACTGTTAGCCAAGATGGGAAAGGGCAGAGATGGTGGCCCTCAGGGACGATGCTGGGATGGTGGTGGTATGAATGTGGGGACGGTGGTTTTCGGGGGTGTTGGTCATGTACAGTTGGTGTCTTGGTGACACCGATGGAGGGTGGAGGTATTGACTAGTTGCATATTCTGGGGGGTAGGTTGATGTGGCACAAATGCACAATCACAGTCATCTATTAAATGAATGGCCATGATATCCATGGACTCTCTTGTGTAGAAGTGCAAATAAATCATCAATTAATGGAAATGGTAACGGTCAAGTGACGGCAGACCATATTTGTGAACATGGAGTTAAATGTGGGAACCGTGGGATTATTTTTGTTTAAGTGAAAAGGTGGGATTCTTATCTAGGCAAACATTGGATTGCTTTTGTTAAGTTATTCTNNAAAAAAAAAAAAAGGAAGAGAAAGAACGTAGTTAACTAGTTGTTCTTGTTTCTGTTTTCTAAGATGCCTATTTAGGGTCCTCAATGACAACTTATTCTTATTCTTGTCTACTATGCAGGAGCTTCCTGAAGGGAGTTGGTATTGCAAAAACTGCACATGTGAGATCTGTGGGCATCTGGCCAATGACAAGGAAACCTCGAGTTCTTATGTTTCAGTGAAGTGTTTGCAATGCGAGAAGAAGTGTATGTCTTCTTAACTACTACTGCTTTTTGTGCTTGAAATTAGTGATAAAGCTGTAGGACAAAAATGGTCCTATAAATTTAAATGTCCTGTGAATCACATACTTCGTACAACTTAAATTCAGTATTTTAAAGTGTAGTGCTTAATTTGGTTTTAAATGTCTCCATAACTACAAACATTCGGCTAATTAGGTATTCCATGTAAGATTTATACCTTCAATATACGACCTGACAGAAATCTGATGAGTAAGATAATATTGTTTGGACTAAGTGCACGTATGAAATTTGTGACAGAAGTAACTCTTGTTCTATGTGTGCCATGGTGTGATTTTGCTCATTTTTCTTTATAGGATAGATGTCCATGAAAATCTTTTGTGAACCATTACATACAATGATTCACAGTGGGGAAGTCTTTTTTTGAAGCTGCTCAACAGTCAACATTGCAGCCCTGAGTCTCCTAACTGGATTAAGGGCGTAGTCGTAGTGTGAATTTTATTTGCTTGCCAGTTATGTATGATTCTTAACTCTGTCAACAGATCATGAAGTGTGCCTGTCAGAGAAGGGCATGTGCAAGGATGGTGCCGCTCCTTGGTTATGTGGCATCCGTTGTGAAGAGGTAATCAGGCTAATGACCTTATTGGCTGATAGAAACATAAATGTTAACTGGAATTCGTTAAGCCAAAATTTTTCAGAATCGGTAAAATTGTAGTGAGCCTGGCATGTAAATCTTCAAGATATACTGGATCAGATATATGGTTGTTTCCAGTTCTTCTGCCTGCTTGGAGGGGGGGTGGGATCCTAGAATTTAAATTGGGGGTAGCCTATGTTGAGGGTATCCTATATTTTTTACTCTTTTCTACCTTTTTCTACCGATTTTTATACATTAGAGGGTAGCCTATGGTACCCCTCGCTACTCATATGGCCCGCCTCTGGAGGGGATGCCTTAACACTGTTGTCGATTTATACTCTGATTATTCACATTACGTGCCAGCAGATATCATCTGATATAAAATCTCTAAAGTTCTTCCACATGCGAATTGACTTTTGCAGGTTTATGGCGGTCTACAATCTCGTATTGGCTTGTCTAACCAAATTGGCGATGGCTATTCCTGGACACTTCTGAGATGTATCCATGACGACCAAAAAATTTCTTCTGCTCAGCGTTTTGCTCTAAAGGCTGAATGCAACTCTAAGTTAGCTGTTGCTGTTACCATTATGGAGGAGTGCTTCTTATCCATGATTGATCCAAGAACAGGCATTGATATGATACCGCAAGTGGTATACAATTGGGGGTAAGTTTATTGATCATTGATATGATGCCGGTCTTAATTAATTAGTCGATACTCTCCTGGTGTTATTGTAATATGTCAGTTGTACATTCTAGTTCCTCCCCTACTCTTTATGTTCCTACTTTTCGACAGCGTTGCCTACTTTGAGCATCTCTCCTCTTTTTTTTTTTTTTTTTCCAGAAGCCATAGTGAACCCTCAAGACCATCTTTCAATCTCAGATTTGGATTTTTTAATATTGGAAATTGATAGTATAGTTGATGTACAATGTTTGAAACAGTTTGTGAAAAAGGTGTCAGAGATGTTTGGCTTCTCTTGTATAATTATAAGGCATACACTGATCCCTTATCCAAGAAGTATATTATTATTGATTATTACGTTCTTCGATCAATATGAGCTTCCATTAAGTTGGATTATCTTCATAGTTTTATAATTTGATTTAAGATTCACCGTTCTTTGGTTTCGGAAAGCTTTGGACTAGATCAAAATGGGTCTTATAACCCTTTGCACTTCCTTTTACAAGGAAGTAGCAAATGGTTGGTGCACTTTCGTTCAAGGGCATTTCGAAACAACTTCACTGTGTTATTGGATAAATGGGCAGGGTAAGGCTTTGTACACCTGACCCCTCCTTACCCAGCTTTGGTGGGAGCCTCTTTGTAGGCATTGGGCTAATGATGATTTTTTACAACTCTGAGACACCCATCAAATTCTGTAGGACTGCAATGACTAGCTAGGATTCGGAAGGTAATGAAGTGTTGACTATTGTATATTGGCAGTAATATATTGCTGGTCTTTTAATACATGACTACATGTAAACAAATCATGGGAGTGGTAATGGCATTTGTGTGTAAAATGGCATATCCCATCTAAACCTCCAAGGCAATTTTCCTCTATTAAGAAACATTTGTGGTTCTATTTGGTTGCCAGAACTCCAGTGCCATTGGTATGAGTGGTGCTGGCAGTTAAAGTGAAAAAATAAATGTTGGCTACAGATTCATTACGATGGAAAACTTTATGAGAATGGTTTTGAAATTCCATTTAAATTTCATTGTCTTTTCCTTTAGATTGGCTTGTAGCAAACAGCCTGTTATTATTTTGATTTCAAAAATAAAAACCTACAGTGGCTGCATACTTTATTGACCATTGTAGGGTAATGGCGGGTGGTTGTTTCCTTTATTTTTTCCAGTGTTTCAACAGTGGGCTTATTATGCTGCTTAAAATTTGTGGTGTCTCTTAGATCTTTATTTGGAATTATTTTCCTCTTTGTTGTAGCTTTTCTTTTCGATAAACGAAGGTAGCAACAACTGCTAGTTGTGCAAGCCAAGATGTAAAATGGAAAGTTGCCGTATGTTTTTATTTGAATTTTACTCTCTGAAGCCCATTATACTTGAATACTAGCTAATTGCTATATCTTTTACATATTTTCACTGGGATCCAGATAGTTGGTAGAGTTAACGCATACTTCCCGAGAATCTCTGCTATTTAGCGCAATCACTACTGCACATACTATCATGCAAGTTAAGAACTGGGTTTTCTTTTGAAACAGTGACATTGAAAACCATTACATGCAGTACTGAGGACAGGACTCCTACAATAAAGTAAAAGAAATTATCACAATGTGGGGTGCAGGATGAGAAGGAAAACTCTTCTAGCTATAATGTAAACTAGACAGGAAGCAGAGACCTTAGCTGGTAAAATACAATCGTTGTACGGGTACAACTATGCATAGCAAAACCCCCACTCCTTCAAATAATCTTCTACTCTGTTTTCAGAAAACCAACTTTTGTAACTTGTAGATACTTCAAAAAAACAAGCAAAAGGCTCATCTTGCTCTATATTCAACTTGAAGGGAACTATGAAACTTACTTGATAACATGCGACCATTTTACAATATACTTGTGATTCTATTAATTGCAAAGAGTTCCTTCAAAGAGTTCTATGGTTTATTTTCTTCAGCAAAACTACTAGTTTAACTTGTAAATTCTTCATAAGATATTAAGATGACCCAGGAAGGTCCCATCCTTTTTAGTTACAATATTTCCATCAATTAAGTTATACGTTTCAATGCATACGAAATCACTCTCTTTTCTTTGTATTTGTCATGGCACGGAGCCACGGACTGAGCACCCCCTCACCCCCATTCTTTGTTTTTTTTGTATTTTCGGACATGTTATCACTTTTGTTCTGGTCTCCTGAAAGTTCAACCAATTTTAATTACATTATAAAGTTTTCCCCTATGAGGTTGTTGAACCATGGAATAGGTTTGTAGATGGAAGACTGATTAACCAGAGGCGTATACTGGAAGATCACCCTGTATAGGTTTGATGTATCAGAGAGAAAAATTGAACATCCAGCATCTCGCTAACTTTGCCCGATTCCCTATGATGAGGGCTTTTTCAATAGTTTACAGTAAACAATAGTGTCCTGTGACTTCATGCTTTCTTGTTCTTTAAATTATTGTAACTGGATTCGCAAGTAGGCATCTAGGTATACCAGACTGCTCTCTCTCGTTCTGTTAGGTTGATTGTGATTGTTTAATGAATCAGGTCTGAATTTGCTCGACTGGACTATCATGGCTTTTACACGGCTGTTTTGGAGAAGGATGATATACTGATATCTGTTGCATCTATTAGGTATTTATAAATCTTATCTAGTAGATAGCTTTCTCTCTCTCTTTTTTTTTTTTTTATAAATTGAAATATCTGGCTTTTCATAAGATTCATTGTATACTTTGATTTAATCTTCTTGTCCGGTTTATGTTGTGTTTTTAAATGCGTACAGAAATCTAGTTTCTCGTATTTCAGAATTTTTGATGCTCTTATAGTAATTTGTTGCGGTTCCAACTTTCAAGACAACTGCTGCTTGTATTCCAGTTAATCTGGTTCCTTGTACTGAATATAGTGATTTTTAACAGCGGTGGCCACTTTTACTATGTCAGCAATTAAGTAAACTATTAACTTAGGCCTCGTTTAGGTGTTCAGTTTTATAGTGGGCGGGAACTGGGAATTGAGGAACGATGTTAGTGGTGAACTGGTGACAAAGATGGGTGGGGTCCTGGGGACATGGGTTGGTGGATGTCAAAGTTCAGATTAGATAAGACTTGAGGCCCATTCTTGTGTAGACTAGACATATCTCACAACTAATAAAAATAATAAGGAGGCAACCATTTTGTATAAAGTGTAAAATGCAAACAGAAGCCTGTTAGGTGGCTTTTGGTTCAAAAATTAGTATGGGTTTGGAATTAGGAATCGGGTTGATCAGGTATGGGGTTGGAACCTCACTCCTAATATTTGTTGTTTGGTTCACATCAAAACCAAATCTTATATCTTTTTTGACCTCATATGTATAAGCCCATAAAATCACTACATCATAATTTCTCAGTATGTGAATAAATACAGAAGAACATTGGAGTAACTTATACATGAAAAAATCCAGGTGAAAGATGTTCCCACTATCCCACGGCAAATCAAGTAAGAAAATGTGACTTTCTTTTTCTTCTCTCTCTTCTCAACCCATCTTATCCACAACCTCCTCTCCTCCATGGTTACATATTATGAAGTTTCGACCTCCACCATGACCTCAGTTGTCCTCCACCAATGCACATTCTCAGTCACCATCACAACTTTGTGGACCCGTGATCAGTGGCGGATCAGTACTACATTTTCACAGTTTTCTACTTTTTTTTTTTTTACCAATTTTGCCTTTTTCTTCCATTTTTTCACCTTATTTTACCATTTTTCAAAACAATCGGGGTACAAGTGCTACCCCTTGCACCCCTCTTCCTCCCTCCCTGCCAGTGATTATGGGTAGTTTGACAACTGAAGCAAATTGTGATCTTTTAACTCAAGGCTCCTTTCTCAGTGATGGACGTGGAAGGAGAGCTTGGATATGGCAGGGAGGTGGAAGGGTTGTTGATGGTCGATGCCATGGTGGACAAGGATGAAGTAATTAGGGGTAGATCAGTTTGTTGGGTGATCAAGAAGTGGGGATAGCTTCTTTGTTTTTCCCTTTAATTCGTCAGGTATCAAATTTGAAGCAGTGTGTAGTAAGGGGGTATGTCAACCCCATTCTTCAGGGTTGAGACTTCATAGAGGACGCTAAATATCGGTTTGAAGGGGCAAATTTTTATTTTCCAAACACATGGAATGGGTCTGACACTCTGTAACCTATTCCTCATCCCTAAAAAATGTGAACCAAACGCCACCTTATTAGTTTTTTTACAAACTAAAATCTCAAAACAACAAGTAGTACCTAAGACACCCTTAACAAATAATCTACGGTTCACCCAGCACCAACAGTCTAGGTGATAGAACTGGTAAGGAAAGTTACTATATCTAAACTAGCCTACTATTATTGTGGTTTTTGTTGTTTGGTTTATTACTTGTATATTCAGTTTGTAGGAATTTGCTAGAAAGGACAAGAGTTATGCAGCTGGAGATAATTTTTCTAGATGTTGGCCCTTGGATTAGATTTAGGAAGGGGTGCTCCATGTCTTCGACTGAGACTGCCAAATACATAATGTTTAATTTTTTTATTTTTTATTTTCGTAAGGAAGAAGAATACACAGGCTAAGAGAGACCTCCAATTAAAGCGTTGGTGTGAAATTTGGTGTTAAAACTTGAAACTGATGTAGATTCGCTCAGAGGCTAATGTCACCTAAATTTCATACTTTTAGGTATCAACACGAGCGTCCAAAAAGCCGAGATGAAGAAAAAGAATGAATCCCTCTCCTTTCAGTCGAGGAAGTCATAAAGGCCTCTCTGTGCTGTTGTCGACTTTTAGCCGTAGATTCAATAGCAGTTTTATTTTCTAAAACAGTAAGAACACATTCATTGTCATCTTAGAACAATCCGAACTGAGGCAATTTTTCTGATTGGCTTATAAAACATCATAATTATTACATTTATGATGGTAAGTTATTACATTGAGACTCGTTGCTCTGTTAACACGGACTTTCAACTAATATGAATAGAATTTGTTCTATGGATGCATGTGTCCAGCCCACAATTGTAACTACCGCCCCTGGTTGAGAATGACAAAATGGAGTTTAAGTTCTGCTGCATGAAGTGATTGTTGCGCTAAAATTACGTTTCGACTCTCGAACACTGGTTTGATGGAATGGACTTACTAGTCTATCTTTTTTGATGTCCCTTAAATTACATGAATTATAGGGCACTTTCTATGTTTGCTTAATTGGAAAAATTCATAAGTTATTAGTGACGCCAATAATTTTCCAATTGCTAGATGGAGGTCGTTCACGGTTGTGTAGTGTACATATGTCTCCTTGTAATATCATATTTGACTGTTGGTGTTGAGGGGGAGGGTCCTCTTGTTTTTTTCTCTATTCTAAAAGAGTAATGAGTACTCAATCCTTGATGCCGCAGGCTCCATGGAATAGCTGTTGCAGAGATGCCACTCATTGCAACTTGTAGTAAATACCGTCGGCAAGGAATGTGTCGTCGCCTACTAAGTTCAGTTGAGAAGGTATGTTGACTTTGCATCTGGCTGACATCTCTTGCTTTGATGGCAGCATTTGGTCCATGTTGAACCTTTTGTTTTTTTCTGAGTTTGGTGATCCACTTATAACTTATAAGCTATGACATACTGGTGATCCACTTGCGCTGGATTAGCGCTAATATAAGAATCTAGAGATACTGAAGTGGTTAGAAGTATTGTCTCCCACCTTAGAGGTTGGGGGTTCGATTCTTATCTGTGACTTTGTGTGCTCCTTTCATACAGGAAAATAAAATAATAAAGAGTTAGCGTTAATATCTCAAAATGACTTTTTCTTTAGTTATCTATTTTCAGCTCGTGTTATGTCTATTAGGAAACTTAGCTTTTCTACTGTTTATTGCTCCAGATGCTTATGTCCTTGAAAGTTGAGAAGCTTGTGATTGCTGCAATTTCTGATCTAGTAGAGACATGGACCATTGGTTTTGGCTTTGTACGTATGGAGGAGGATGAGAAAAGAAGCTTGAGAAAACTCAACTTGATGGTCTTTCCAGGGACTGTAATGCTGAAAAAGATGCTTTACATAGATGAAGCTTCAGAGACAGAAAAAGGTAAATTTAGGCCTGTGATATTGTAGTCAGTTTTCTTAATTATTGGTAAACTGATAGTGACCTATTTCACTCGGACAATGCAGGACTCCCAGATGGAATAGGTTTGGGAAAAGATGAGTCATCTAAGATTGGGGTTCGCTCGGATGGGGTAAGAGAAGCCATGGAAGGAGATTCCGAAGATAACTCTATGAAAGAAGTAGCTGGAGAAGTCCAAGTTAAAGTGATAAGCTCTGCTGACATGAAAGCAGTTGAAACCCAGAAGAGCAATGAAGTTGGTGCGGGGATGGTGTCAGGGCTTTTGAAATGTTTTAGTTTGTCGGAGTCACAGGAGGGGCAGATTGTTGTAAAAGAATCAGAACAAGCAGAGCACTCAAATATGGCTGTTGAAGAAATAAGTCAGGCTGGTGAGAGCATACATTTCAAATTGGGTTCAGCAAGAGCAAGTGTAGATGATGACTCTGTAGGATTGCAAGTTTCTAGCTTGGGTTCAGAGTTTAAACTTTTTAGTGACCTTAGTCCATTTGTAGAAGAACATCCATATAAATGTTTGCAAGTTGCTGGAGACCAGGAGATTGCTGAAGCTGCTGAACATATTGAATTGACAAGTTTTCAGGATGATGTTAATGGTAGTGCTGAGCTAGTAATGAGAAATAAACCAAGGAACCATCTAACAACTAAGTTGGAGAACTCAGAGGCGCTCAAGAGAAGGGAGGAAGCAGAGGGCATGGTAGTGCCTTCAAGTAGTGTGTGCGGAAATCTGAGGAGTGATCTGGTGAATTCGGAAGTGAAGGAAGCTGAGCAATTGGCCGAAGGCATGTATATCGGGGATGCGTGTAATATCAGTGAGGATGTTACGCCGAAGTCAAGTATGAAGGAGGAGGTGACGAAACATGAAGAAGTTGCCGAAGACACGGAAGTAGAGACTACAAGTTACAATAGTGAATATGTGACGACTGATTTGGTGAAGGTTGAAGCAGTGAAGGAAGACGAGGAAGCCACTGAAGGTATGACAAGCAGGAATGAGTCTATCGGTCACTCCGAGCGATTAGATGGAGTAGCTAGTTTGCAAAAACATTCACCAGAGAAGTTTTGTGAATATCATGTACCCATTGTAGTCACAGAGGTGGTTTCAAAAGATAAAACCCAGTGTGTTAATGTTACTGAAAACCAACTTTCTTTGATTGAACAATCTCAGGAAGTTAATGTTTTGCCTCAATCGTAGTGAGAAAATGGCATACAAATTCAGAAAATCCCTTCATAGTGTTGAAAGTGGAACTTATGATGGCTCCAACAATATATTTGATCACATATTTGTTGGCGCAAAAGCTAAACAATCTGTCATAACTTAAGGCACGAGATATGGCCTAACACCTGTGTTGATGAAAGATGAGGTCTATGAAGTGCCAAATCTTGGCTTAAAAGGTTTGGGAAAAAATAATAATTCAAAGTAATACTTGAACTTGTCAGGGTTAGTAATATACTACTTCCACAACCCCCACCAAAAACCGAAAAAGAAATGAAATTTATCCGGGTCAGTGATTGTAAGTTCAAGCTCAAGGGCTATCTGTGTGGGTTCACAAAGGTTCTCTCCTGGTCACTGGAAATCTTCTGTTGACTTGCAAAAACACGGTATGGCTAATGAGGGATTTCATGGTCATCAAAGTGGGTGTTCCTGTACTTGTTCAACTGGTCGTTTGCTTCAAAAATAATCATCAGGTGGTATTAGAAATTATAGAAATAATATGTCAGATGATCATCAAGGTTGTACTAAAAGCAAAGAAATATCGGATGATCAAGTGATCAAGGTACTAATACGATAGATATATTCCCGGATGATATAGTTTCCGAGATTTTGACTCGATTATCATCATAATCACTTTGTTGTGTTAAGATCGTCTCAAAACACTGGAATTGGTTAATTTGCAACCCGCACGTCATGACATCACTAACATTAGTTGCAATTATGTCTTCCTGATCAACTAGACATCAGTAAAAAGAAAAATTCAGATCAATTTCTCTAAAAGCAGGGCATCATTGTTATCTCTATCAAATAACTAGGGCACCTTAAAATTCAATAATTATCTTGCTCACCAATTGTTTTTTTAAAGGTAGGTAAAAAAGATTCTTATCGGGCCCATATCCCATCTTAAACTGACCTGATATATACATGCCAGACCCTTGGAGGAAGCGGGGATAAGGGGGAATCTTCTCTCAAAAGCCTCTAATTAATGAGATTTGAAGTTTGAACTTGTAACCTCAAAGTCATCAAATAAAAAACCAACCCTTAGACCAAACCTTGCTTGGCCAGTTAGTTACCAACTTACCGACAACCCACTTCTTTCCTAATTGTTTAAATGTTTGCTCATCGCCATAAGTTCGATGAGAAACAACAGTAGATATATGAATATATATGTTGCACCCAAGTATAGAGACAGAGCACATGAAAAATAGATGACAAACATATTCTAAAGCAGGAGCGCACATCATACTGAGGGAAATCAATCAAGCGCATGTAGCAAATAATCACTTTACTTTACCCGTAAAGTGTAAACACAGGAACACATGTATAGTGGCATCATAGTTTTCCTCCAAATCCAAAATATAGTGGCAGTAGAGGTAACATACCAAACAGAAGTATGTCTCAGGAAGTAACCTATGTAGCAGTTCAGCCGAAAAACTGATAAAAACTTGAGACAGACAAATACTAAATATGTTGTGTGGTATCGGTAAAAAGGTCAGAGAAGTAGACAGCTCAAACTGACCAAGATATGAAAATGCCTTGACACATATCAATATTAACAAGATCAAACCAATCCTGCTATCTAGCCAGAGCTGAACATACTTGGCCATAGGAAAAGTCTAGGAATGTACTATTCAAAAGGTCTAAGAAAATTCAGTGATTGTCTAAAATAGTCAGATATGTTTAGTGATAGGGAAGTAAATCTTGCTTTCTCTTGTCAGGAAATGGTGAAAGAATTAAGCATACAGAACATAATAATGTGGAGGGTAGGCTAAAATTCGTGAATAAGCATATTTGACTGTGACGGAAAGCAAGCAGACAGGAAAGAATGACCATCGATCAGGCAGTATAAATTTACAAATAGAACACAGAAGTGCATGGGGATTGGGGAGGTTAAAGAATGAAAAGGACTGGTATTTATCTTGCTGTCTAGATCCATCATTACAAGTTAGAATACGATTTGTCTAATATAATCTCTAGGACATGAGAACTGGAAGGTATAACAGAATTACAACACCAAAGATCTAGCCTTGGTGCTGTAATGAAAGAGAGTAAAGTAGCAGCAGAAGGCTTTGGACAGCTTGACAAAACTGAGGTGAATATTTCCTAGTTCCTGCAATAACCTTATAGTTTCATAAAACCTACTCAAAGTCAAATTTAGCTCTACCCAAGTCACTTTAACTAGTACAAGAACAAAAAACTAACATAAAAATATCCAGATCAGTATGAGAAATTCAGCTTTCCTGATCCTTCCTCACATTGATGGGCACTAGAAAAGTGGTGGGGGATATAAATTCTGATGAAGTTATTTGCCGTTGAGCCCTTCCTGACATCTCTACGTCAAAGGTCAATTCCTTGTAATCACTACAATCAGATCAGTTCTTCGCTACTCCCATCACTAGTTAGATGGAGATCACTAGGCATCTTGTCTTGCCATCAACAAAAACAAGGATCCACTTGATGTATCCATCTGTGCTTCGGGAAGACAATCTCTCCTTGACACAAGCCAAAAAAGACAACCTGGCACTTTGATGAAACTCTTGGGCATTCATACAATTTCTGACGAAATGCCACTTCCCTAGATTTTCTGTATCCGCTCCAACTAGGCCATGTAATGCGCACAATAAACTGTTCCAGGAGTTGGGCATTACTAAGGAAGTACTCCAGGAAATCCAACAAATGTCCGTCAAGCTCAAGGTGAGAGATCGCAACATTAATCCTCCTGACCATGTTAAGCTGCGGGCTTGGCTTATGCGGACTGAAAACCATCTGAAAATCACCGCCAACATGGAGGAAGAGATGATTCAGTGCAGGGAAACATTTAAACACCGTTGGTAGGTAATTAAGGTTGACAGACCGAAAAATACACAATCTTAGATGGCTTATATTTTGAAAGGTAGGAACCATATGAACAATGGGGGATGACGGCCACTCTAAGCAATTTTCTAGAGTAAGGGTCCGAATACCGGTAACTTCACGAAAGATTGCCTCCTTCGGCTTACTAGCCCCAATGCCGATTTCTGCATCGACCAGATAACGTGGCCCCTTCACAAAGCAAACTTCAGTAACTCCATACGTTGCAAACTTCTCCAAAACAGGGGTATAGATTACAACTTTGAGGCGACATACGCTATTATAAACAAACATGTAAAGTTTCTTCAAACTGAAACTTGATACATCAAGGATACAAGTATCTTCTCCTTCAGTTTCTTTGGTTCCCCAATACATAAGAGCCAAATCTTCAAGTGAAGAACATGAGTGAATTAGCTTTGCGATGTTCTTAGTCGATGATATATCGTTTACTTCGAGGTTGATACACAGCCTCTTCAAAAAGGGAAGATTAACCCCAGAATTATGGTAATCATACCCATGAGGCAAAAGGCAAGTAAAGTATTGTTTTTGACCCAAATTGAGCTCAAGCAGCGAACGAGTTTGCAAAATACATGGTGGTAATGTGACTCTTACCGACTCTGCATACCCGCAATGGACGCTGAGCTGGATAACGACGTGCTCAACGTTTCGGCTACAAATACGCCGAAGCCATGCATCAAGATAAGCATTCAGGCCTTCCGCTCCGTGGTCACAATGGCAAGGAAGATGTATGCGGAACGTATGAATAGAAGGCGACGTTAACTGTTGGATGAGACGATCTACGGTAGTAAAGCTACCATATCTAGGCAACTCACTGTACTCATGCTTCCGGTGATCTTTCATACCCCGACAGTCTATAACAATGGAGTTGATTCGAGTCCACAAACCTCGCCATTGCCGGGATAAAGCACCCGTGACTATGGCGCTGTTGAGGGAGAGAAGGGATAGGATTTCCAGTTGGATGCATTGAGGAAGGGCGCTCAAACGGTCTTCTTGTACGTCATCAGTGCTTGTTGGTTCCATTGTAATCAACCACTATGCTACGGTTAATTATGTTCAGTTGATGATACCCAATACTTTGCTTAATACTCCTAAAACAGCTAGCTAATCCATCCTTGCCTCCTCGAATGACAAGAACCTCGGCAACAAAGTCTTTTTTTTTTTTTTGGGTACAATTGTACAAATCTCGGCAACAAAATTTGAAGGCTCGAATGAGGTTTTTTTTTTTTGTTCTTAAGCGTCTAATATAATCTGCATTGAGGCATAAGGCCGCCACTTTTTTATAGGTGGAAGATCAGGCCAACACATTGGGTGAAATGGGTGAATATGGGTGTCATAATCAAAATGTGTTTGTGATGTTCTAAATACCAAAATTATAATCTTTAATTTCATTCAGATTTCCAAGTTTTCTAGTGTGTAGCAAACTCTTTATGAGGAGGATTTTGGTAAACTTTTATCTAATGACACTCCAAACACAACGATGTTATCTTCTGCAAGTTAGAGTTCGACTAAAACTCTGATTCTATAAATTTAAGATTTTATTTATTATTTTATAAATTCTAACTTATCTAAAAACTTGCATTGGGTTTCAATGCAAAGAATTACCTTTGCCAAACTTACAGAAAAGCAACAGAGCTAAAGCTTAACTCTGAAAAACCAGCCGCTTATAAACAGGTTTGTCTTTGTACCCTAACTCTAAATCTGATGGCCTTATTATGCTATAGTTTCTTTACTTACTTTGCGCTTAAGAAAATTTTGAATTAAAATTTTACTCCATATGAATGTTTCGATTTTATAGATCAAACTATAAAGGACGTTAGGGCTTTTTTAGCAAACTGTTACGCATGATGGTAGTGTAAGGTTTTATTAGAGAAAAGCATCCTCCGACTGTAATATGTGTCTTGAAAATTTCTTCTGCTCGTGCTCTTATGAACTTTTTAAGAAATGATCTACACAAATCCCTTGTTTCAAACCTTTTATGGCTCTATTAACAGTCGACTATTATTGTTCATTTAGCTACTATCAATTACAACATGCGAAACATGATTCACCCATTGTACTAAGAGGTCGACTTATCATGAGACTTCTTGTATTAAGTACAGTGGCAGGTAAAAGTAGGGGGCATAATTATACGGGATTAAAGGTCTATTTCATTGTGAGTTGATCTTATCATGAAACTTGTGAACACTAATTAGCTAGCTAGAAATTCTAGGTTCTTAAAGCTAAATAGATTGGTTGCATTTGCATAATGAATTGTGGACTTGTGGTAATATGTGTCCTAGCACCACCAATTTGACAATTTGTGCGCACATTTCTGAAAAAAAAAATTTTAAAAATTGACAATCTGTATAGGTATCCTTTAATTTGTTACACAATTTTCAATAGTTTGATTGTCCTTTGAGTGAGTCCGGAATTCTTTGACACAAGACTTCATATGTGGAATTTTATGTTAGAAGGACTTGATCGTCGTATCCCGAGTCGTATCCGATCTGTATTCACAAATGTGAGTGTGGGACTATGGTTTTTTGTTGAGAACAAAAGATATACATCTGCTAGATGTTTCTCGTTTTCGGATGTTCTTCATTTGTTATTTAGTAGTGGCAGCGTCTACTTCCTCATTCGTTTAGCATATTCTCAAACCACTTCTAATGTTTACACATTTTTTTTGGACTACATTATGTGGTAAAATATACCATGGGATAGGCCCACCCTTGAATAATATGAATCACTATGCTTATAGAGATCGGAGAACATTGAGTGTGATGCTTAGCTTTGTTCCGCTGCTGCTGCTTCTTGTTATCTGACTTTTTCTGCTTAAAAATGGTCAGTGCGATACTTACAGTATTTAGGCTCTTTGTCAAGGCGAAAAAAGTCGATCCATTGTCATTGTAGGCAAACAGTACTACATCCTTATACCTAGATAGCAACATATAAATTCAGAAATAAATAAGAGAAAAGAAATCACTGCATTTGTCCTTCGTCAACTATCAACATATCTTTTTCTTGCTTCTATTTGGTGTTGTTCTCCTTTAAGCATTTTGGTTTTGTTTATAGACGTTAATATCTAATAGTGTAGGGCAATCTGTGATGTTTCCATTTTGAAATTGTTATATTATTTCCAACTGCTACTGAAATTGTTACATTTTGTATGAGTTGTCTGCAGCGAGCTAGGGGTGCACAAAATCTGTATTTAAAGCTTCACCATGTCGCACGAGGACCTGAGATGCAATTGTG
The DNA here is from genome assembly GCA_901111285.1 of Corrigiola litoralis. Lineage (NCBI taxonomy): Eukaryota > Viridiplantae > Streptophyta > Magnoliopsida > Caryophyllales > Caryophyllaceae > Corrigiola > Corrigiola litoralis. Next base: position 16,398 of record CAAKMY010066138.1, read on the forward strand.
TTTCCTTGGTATGCCACTTATATGAGAAAGTTAGGGAAATGTTCTATGAGGTTGACAGCATAATGAGTGAAGTAAGTAACCAGTCAATTAGAGGTTATTCATTATTGCTAGTTGAAATTTTATTAACTTTTCCATCCTTTGCACAATACAGAATACTGCTAGACGACGTACTGAAAATCATGATCTGGTAGTTGGTAGGAATGTCATCGAGTTTAATTCCATTGAAGCTATTGATGTGTGCCCCCCTCCTCAAAGAGTTGTTGAGGATGATGCCAAGGAGAAGAAACTCGATAACTGTTGCGTTCCAGTAGAGAACCGTATGGATCTCTCTGCTCCTTCACGTTCTAGTTCATTCAAGGTACTTCGCAATCATTGTACAAGGAAAGGACTGATCAAAGACAATCCATCATAAATTAGTCAAAATTGAATTCATGACACCATCCTTCTTTAATGTCTCATGCTGCAAATTCACAAACTAGTTACTAAGATGCTCTTATAAAGCCACCAACATAAATCTGATACTGACTCCCAGAATAGGAAAAACATCATCTAGATCATAAATCTAGAAAGTAGAATAATCATCACTGCCTAAGTGTTTCGATTTTGAGGTAGTTCCGTTTATTACCTTTAGCCTTTTTATGACCGAATTTGCTGAAATATGATATATCATGTTATGTCATAAGTTGTGTTATTTTGCTGGTTTTGCGTACAGGAAAAGTTCCACAATGCATTTTCTGAAAAGAAAAGACTGGAAACAGAATATGCACAGCGTATATCTCGGGATGGTGACAGTGATGCAGATTTCAGCCTAATTGATCTAGATGACTTGAAGACATCGGTAGAGCAAAGTACACAAGATTTAGATCCATGGGAGATCCTTTAAGTGGGAAAAGCAATGCTTTTGCCATTTTGGTTGCACAACTTTAGTTCCAGTTTGTTTACATGTGTATCAAAAATGACAATGAGACAACCTATAGTGTTAAATGACCAGGCCATTTTTGTAGGGGACTGGCTAATTACTTCTCTTCTTGAAGTATTTGTTGCTTTAAGTTTCGTGTTCATTATAATACGTTCCTGTCTGATTATTTGGTTGTTGACTAAGGAAGTCCTGAATTGTTCCGAAATGTGTAAACGAGTCGTGATAAGTTGTACTTTGCAAAAGGTTCATGGTGAAATGTTCTCCACATTTGTATATAAATGGTTTATATGGTCTTCTAAAATTTGGCACTCACTGAATTACTAGACTTTGGTCAACGTAGGCTGAATGGCGAACTGTAGTTCAGTGGGTTTAGAATGAATTACTGATATACCAAAATGGTGATTTGAGGAGAGCCAAGCTCAATATTGGTAGATTATAGTTGCCTCTGATATCAGCTGGATTTTGGCTCTTACAGAGGGTATGATGGTCCTCAACTTAACCTCCTCACTGTAAAGCGTAGTATTTAAACACTAAATATGACAGAATCATGCACACTTATATCTCACTTTTAATTTTTCCTATTTGAACATAGAGGTTGAGTTTGAGAACAATTTCCTGCAACTTGAAAGGGCTCCACACATGCCTTTTTGGCTTTTAAAAGAGTCAAAAATTGGTTACAAGGGTTAGAACAATGATCAGCTAAACATATTCTTGTAACAAATATGCATACAAAATCTCATTCCATGCATCAGGGACTCCTGGCAAGCACCAGTGGATGCAGTCTGCAAAAGTTTTCGGGTCAGCTTGCTGTTCCTTTGTCAATAGCTTGCCTTTCCTCTCTGTATAAACTGAGGTATGTGCATCTTTCCTGAAGTCTGATAACTGGGTGATATTCAGAAATGTTACATCAATCTTTGTATTTTGTAACGTTTCTTGGACTATCCTCATTATTTCAAGACTTGTGCCCATTCCCCAATATGGACCATGGATTGGTTCCGATTCATTGAAGCAATTGCCATCACTTCTAGGATCCCATTCCGAGCTCCTGATAAAAAGATCACATTTAAAACTTGTAATGACTTTGGTCTTTGTACACTGATCAGTATGATTACAGCAAAACTATTGATGAAGCTAGCAACATGTCATTTTGGAAATATTGGGTATATTGTAAAGAATGATGGAAGTAGCCTGCACGATATGAACTATAGTGACCGTCTGGCCGAAACTACAACGTTGCCAACAAACCAGACATAGGATCAAAATCTCACCACAAATGTGTAGGAGACAAACTCATGAAGTAAACTTTCTGTGTTTGAGGGTCGATGCTAGATTCCAACCACTTTGCCCATGTTTGCAAAGCCATTCTGTAAGCTGTAGTAACATTATACTCTTTCATGTCATTCCCGAGCCCATACCTACAGAATAGTTTCAGAAAGAAATTAGTAAATCACACTTTTAAGTCTGTTTAAACAGACATACTTGTGAAGCAGGACATGATCTTTGTGTTAGTACAAGAATATCAGGACTCACGTAGCGTTGATTATTGGCTTGTACATCCACCACACATAGCTTTCAAAGACTAAAATGTCAACTCCTTCCCAGTTTGGTGTGTGATTAGCAATACGGTCAAGCTTAACCAGCCTTTTCAGCACGGTATGATTTGTTGAATGATCTGAGTTAGACTCCACTATGAACGGAGCCCAGTAGAACTCAACGGTTGCGTTATATTCCTGCAAATATAAAACCATCAGAAATGAGAAATCTTTTCTCATAGATATGTAACAAAAATTCCACTGATTCATTCGAGAATTTGTTTAGGGGGCTCAGCGTGTATTTTGCTGTGAAAGAGAACCTGAGCATAGAAAATCTTCTTAGAAGGAACCTTGTGAAGGGAATGCTTCCCATCAGGAATTGCAGATTGTAACAAGCAAACCATAGAATCGAATTGACCTCTTTGAATTGAGTCTCCCACAAACATCAAGCGTTTATTCCTTAGCATCTTCAACAACTTTACTGCACTAAACCTGCAAACATTGCCAGGAAAATTAAAGCTCCTATAAGCTTCGACAGCATCGTCATATGCATAATCTCACTCTCACATCTAACGAACATTACTAGGCACCCTAAGGGAAGAAGAGATACAGAGTGTACAAACTACAATAATGTTTAAAAAGATTTTTAGGTCGCCCATAAAGCTTCATTTTTTGTTTATAGGACAAAAATATTTAATCTATGCTAGCTCAAATGCTAAAATGTCTGGAAAATTGCGGATTGTCCCATTATATGCCGCAAACCATTTTCTTCGGAAAACATGGCAAAGCTTAACATTAACATAATTATGTTAAAGAGACGAAACACATGACTAAAATGTTGTCGGGTGGTAGCAACATTACCTAGGTAGATTGCATTCATTAGGTTGCCATCTCCAATACTGATAAAAATAATCAGGTCTTCCATTTCTTTGGCATGTGACTTGCTTGACCAAATAAGGACAAGTATCTTCAGCATATAATGGATGAGACATGTTGTCCCAAACCCACTTCCCTTCAAAAACATTACAATCTTCTATATCTTCATAAGTATCATCATCATCGACACCATGGATTATGTACCTATGGAATCTGCTACCTTGTAACCAAAATCGCCATTGAAATATGCCTTCGCGGCTTTTCTTCAAGTTGTCAAATACTAGCCTTGCAGTCCCTATGATGAGCAGACAGGCCAATGCTATAGGTAAGATGGAACTATACTTGCGATTTCGAAATTGTTGCATTGGCATCTCTGTTTGCTGGTTTTCGAAGGGAAAGGCAGGTTGCAAAATGTATAGGATGTTCACTCATTTTGTGTGACCAACTTTTGCAGCGTTAGTTTGGAGATGTGGTAAACTTTAGATTCAAGCGTCATTAGTAGCCCATGCAACTAACGGTTGGTGAAACCATTGATGCTTTTGTGAGGTGTCTTTGTGTTGTTTGCTCTAATCTCAATGATTATTTAAATTTGACTTGTACATTGGTCACTAGTAGGTTGGGGTGAGCTAAAATTGTTTCAGCATCTGTGGGTGTTGTTTTGAAGTCATAAATTTTGTTAGTTGAAACGTTTCATGCATACGGTGGGTTCTGTTTCACATATCATGAAATACTTCACTAAAATGTTTCTCTCTTTCTCTTTTCAAATTGAGCTACGGTGATAGAGTTGAAATATGGTAGCTGAAATTTACCTATATTGGCTTTTCACAATTTGCATGTTGGATAAACTTTTCGTTTTCAACCTTCCATTTGAAATGATGTTGTATATTACCTCTGGCATGACACTCAAGCTTTTATCAATTTTCATCATAATATGCTTGGAAAGGCTGTTCAGATATAACCAGTCCATTTTGAGACAGCTACGGAGGAGCTTGTGGCAAATGAGGCTCAGTGTGCTAGGCTCAATGCTAAAGTTACTAAAGAGGATGTAAATGTTGCACTCTTTGTCATCCCTAGTAATGAATCTCATGGTCCAAATAGGGTAATCTTATGCTTTTTTTTAAGAGATGTTTGGCTAATGATTCAATCTAATTTATTGATTTTATTCTAGATTTTTTCAACACTGACAAGATGTTGAAACAACTTAATGCAGCTGTTCTCACTCTCATTCATATGAAAGCCAGAGCCGTCTTGGGAATTTTGAGGGCCCTTTGCATAATTTGATATTGAGGCCCCAAAATATGAGATACAACCCAAAAAAAATCAAATCATGTAGGAGCTATAAAAATAGTACACATAAATGAAAATAATGTTTGTCCCAAGGCTTGAACCTATTGCCTCTAGCATTAGCTACAACATCCTAACCACTAAACCAAGAGAGACTCTTGATGTATATCTTGTTTTTTTAGTCTTTAGTTATACTTTTTTCTAGACTTGGGGCCCCAAACAACTATGGGCCCTGTTCAAGAGCCCACCTTGAACATGGCCATAGCCGGGCCTGATGAAAGCTATTTCCACTTATGTAAATGATTTAGACCCATTACATGTTTCAATGTGCTCTATAAATGCATTTCTAAGGTGTTATGTGATACGACATCTGATATATGGCCTGATATTATAAGTTGCAATCAAGAAGCATCTATTAGAAATATATTTATTGCAAAAAATGTATTGATTTGTCATGATTTAGTAAGGAAACATAGAGGAATAATTGGTCTCCTATGTGTTTGATGAAAATTGATCTTATGAAAGCCTATGATACAATTAAATAGTCATTTTTAAAGCAAATATTGAGGGCTCCAAATTTCCTTGAGAGCTTTATAACCTTTGTTATGACTTGTGTGCAAATTAAATGTTTCTCTTTATCTCTTAATGAGAATTTATATGGGTTTCCAAGAAAAGAGGTTTAAGACAAGGTGACCCACTTTCACCTCTCTTATTCACTGTTTGCATGGAATAACTTTCAAGAATATTTTTGGTGGTATCAGATAAATCTCGCATTAAGATTTCATCCAATGTGTGTTGTTATATAGCTAAACCACATGTGCTTTGCTGACAATCTTCTCTTATTTGGTAAGGGAGATCCTTCTTCAATCATGTTAATACTTAAAGCATTTAAGACCTTCTCTCAGCTTCTACATTAGAAATTAATATGCATAAATCTGATATTGTACTTGGGTGGTGTCAGGGATGAGATTAAAAGTCTGACTTTACATGCTCCAGTTGGTTAGTAGTGAATTGCTTTTACTTCATTCTCACTGGGCTTCTGTTTTTTGCTTTGCCAAGGTGGTCATCACCAAGATCATGGCGCGCTATTTATAGAAATTACCTTTTAGATTAAGGTATATTTGGTAATAGGTTGTTTATAGTTGTTTGGGAGAATGTTTGTGCCCCAAAGATGCATGGTGGGTTGGAGATTAAGAATTCCTACCTTTTGAACTTGGCTATGATTGAGAGATTTGCTTGATGGTTAGCTGAAAAGCTGACCGTTTGTCGTCAAGACGGGTTAGTCGTATCTACTAACAGAGTGCTGACTGATAGATGCTGATACTGGAAAAGGATTTGTCTAGTTAAAGACATGTTAAGAGCATGTTTTGTTGATGGCATATGGCTTAGGACTGATAAACCTTACATTGTGATTGTTGTGTATGAATTCCTTATAAGGTTTAATGGAGTGTTATGTGTTGAAAAAAATTTAATGTATCCAAGCATTGTTTTATGGTTTGGCTATCTTTCCTGAACATGCTGAAATACAAAGACAGATTATTTGAGCGAGGAATCAATGCAGATGACTTGTGCATTATCTGTGCCAAACATTATTCAACATTTGTTTATCATTTATTTTATCATTGTCCTTATAATTAGGAGTGCATGAAATTGTTGTTGAAATGGCTTGAAGTTAAGTCAAGAGCTTCTTGCTTTATAGTATGGGCTCTGCAAAGGAAAGTTGGCAACATGTTCAAGAGAGAAGCGGTGTGGGCCATTGATTGTAATATGCTCTAATCTTTTGGGTGTGAGAGAAATAGATGTCGATTTGAGTGCTCTGTGAATCTGTAATGTCCTCTTTGATTATTCTCAAGCATTTTAATTTGATGTGTGTGGTAGGGTCATAGTCATTTTCACAAAAAAACAAACAAACCTAGTTGGCATAGTATTATGTGCAATCAAGTACCTTAAGTTTCAAGTGTAGCAAAAATCAACCCTATTATTTTCGTCAATGTGCAAATTAGATACAATTACATATTTCATACGAATTAACTTTATATGAGTTGGCTCAACTGGTTAAGGTGGGAGGTGAGATTCCTCTTGGTCTCAAGTTTAAACCCTCATAGTGACAATTGTGGGAGGAATATTTGCTTGGGACATATGACACTTGAGTCAGTCACACTGGTAACAATGCGGTTTACCTGGTTGTGTGTGGTTTACAAGTTATTGCGCATACCCGTGGGTTTACCAAATGCGCACCAAAGGGTAGCGGTTGCAAGTTCCCACGTTATCCAAAAAAAGGAAATATATTTAATTTTATTTATAAAATCCAAATACTTTATTTTATAGTCTTATGCACAAATTAAAATGTCTCTCTTTCATCTATACCTTTGTAGTACGTTAAATTCTTCATTTATTTAGTCCTAATTAGGAATGTATATGAGACTAAGTTTATTGGTGACCCTCATAGATGAGGGTCACCAATTTTTTATGATGTTTTTAGTTGCCACATACCCTTGGACACTCTAAGTTTTTTTTTTTTATCACTTTATTGGTGACTCACCCACCCACTTTGCCCCTTTATTCTCTCTCCTACTTTATGATATAATTCATTAACATTCTCTTTCATAACATTTATTTTTTAATAGATGTTGTAATTATTATTAATATATCAAATTTGGTCTCTTTCTATAGAGCACAAAAAAAATATGATCGTCAGTATTTTTTAATTAATATTTTGGTTTTTTTTTATAATAATAGATGTAGCAGTTACAATATTATAATACATAAATTTTTTAGGACAAATCATTATTAGCCACTTGGCGGGTGCAGAGGAGACATGAAGACCGCATCAACCACTTGTCACAAATCTATTGTTTGGCCGAATTTATTAAGATATCATTTTTTTATTCTCTTCAACCCATCAACAACTGCCATTTGTCCTACCTTTTTCCACGACACTCAAATTTCTTTAGTGTCGTAAAATAACTCTAAACTCAAGAGTGTCATGGCTTTTTTTTTATTATTCTCTTTTTCTTTTGCAATGTTTACGCGTGAGAAGGTAATTGGAACCTTAAAATTGAGTCTCAATAAACTCACTCTGAGAAGTAGACCTATGCAATAATGCGGGTCCCTACTCATGAGCCATGACCCGCCCCGTTTAAAGCGGTAATGACCTGAACTTTGTAAAAATGAGCCGGGTCACTAACGGGTCATGGGCTCATGGCCTATAGCCTTGGAGTCCACAAAAATCACAGTCCAACTTAATTTCCACGTCATCATTCCTTAAAAACCCCGAAAAATCTTAAACCCCAATCCTTAAACCTCATCATCCCTTAAAGACATGAATGGAGTTGCAACTTTGCGCGCGTGTGGACCCCACCTCCGACGTGGGACCCACCCGCTATCCACCGCACGCGCACGGCGGCGCGTGTTCTCAACCTCCTGTTCGAATAGGCGAGAGAAGGAGAAAGTGATCGTCATTTCCGGGCCCACTGGCGCCGGTAAAAGCCGGCTTGCGCTCGAGTTGGCGAAGCGGCTTAATGGCGAAATTGTCAGCGCTGACTCTGTCCAGGTGGGTATTACACAATTATCGTTTTTATAAATTTGTTATTATAGTATCAGTTGAAACAGTTAATTCTGTTACTCTTTACACATTTCTGTTATTATGGTTATTGTAGGAGTTTTATTTTTAAGTGGGGTCATTTTATGGAAGTTTTATATTGTTTAGAAATATCGCGAATTCTTAGAGGAGATGAGCTCCATGCAAGCTAAATTAACCTAAGTTTCCTACAAGCTTTAAGTCAAATCATAAATATCGCGAATTCTTAGAGTAGACTGACGGAGCCATGTTGGCCAAATAAAGGCATATGCCCTCTTGTTCATTAAACTTCATAATTGCTTTTTCACGTTTGCTAATGCACATTTTGTAGGCTATATATCTCTAGTTATATGTTGAAAATTATAAAAATTTGATATTCTTAGAGTACTCATTAAGACGAACTAAACAATATCCTATATGACTATATTTTATCTTATATGTTGTTTAAAAATTTGATATCAATCTTTACTTATAAATAGTGTCCAAAAAGCAATTATGAAGTTTAATATGAACCAGAGGGAGTATAAACCTACAACTTAACTTGGGCCTCTAGGGAGCTTAAGTAAATTTATATTGCAAGGAGTTCGACTACTTGGTCTTTTTTAAGAAGTTGTGAATCAGATATATGTAGCCCTTTGTTGGCCAGCACGGCTCCGTTTACCTTTATCATAATAGTAGACAGTCTCTTCCAAAGACTTTCTAGAGAAATATTAGTCGGTCAAACATTGTGCTAATTTTTTATGTTATCGTCCTAGAGATATCACTATATCATTTAGATGCAAGTACTTCACAATCGTCATTACCTTTGTTATGGCTTATAATGGTGCTGTGTGAGACCATTTAATTTTAAGTTTAAATTACGCGAACCTCAATTTCCAAGCTAAATTAGACGAACCTCATTTCGAAAGCTAAAAAAGTCACTCACAGCCTTAGAAAGGTTTCTATATTATAGTTGTCATTTTTTACGATGTTAATAAAAAGTGTTAATTGTAACTTGATTTGTGAGTAAGTCTACTTTAAAAATGATATCAGACCGTTTTTTGGATAATTTGTGTGAAATAGGACAAGCAATTTATATCCTTTGAAGGATACTCGCCTGTAAAGGCTAAATTAGGCCTTTGGGGTTATTGCTATTTGATTTATGTGGTTCGTTGAGTGGAAGTTATTGATTGAAATTTGCTATGTCAACGGCAATAGCTAGTTTATGTGCGATACTTTTCGGTTCTAGGGTGGTCAAACTTTAACAGTAGCTAGTTGAGGCTAATGAAAATGCTGTCTCGAAATGCTGCTGAGTTAATAGAAACTGTTGTCACATCTGAGGTTTGAAGAGGTTTTTCATATCTTAAAGGTGTCTTTGGGTAGAAAGAACAGAGGGAGAGGGCGCGAGAGAGAATTATACTCCTTGTAAGTCGAAAAAGTATGATTGTAACATATGTGAGATAGAAACAATATCAAGTGAATGTCAATATAACAAAACAATAACTTCATATGTAATTTGTGAGTATCAATTTACGTTCTTTGGTTAGTATATTAAGATTTGAAGTGAAGGGAACCAAGAGATCTAGAGGGATGTCAAACTTCTCTATCCTGAGGAAACAAAATTCTTTTAAAAGGGGAGAGAAAACTTTAAATTTCCACTTCCTTCTCTCCAAATCCTAAACTTTTAATCTGTAAAAGATCGAGTACCTGGCCTTCTCTGCTTCCGTTTCTTGTTAAACCAGTGCTGTTATATGTTTGTTTGGTATTCCATAATATAATTCTCTTGGTAATCAACTCTTTGAATGAGATGTTAATACATTGCTAGCAAGACTACTTAGTTTTTACTCTAATCTTGGGTGCTTTCTTTGATGCAGGTCTATCGAGGTCTTGACGTTGGGTCCGCAAAGCCTCTTGCAAGTGAACGGAAGGTTGAACTCTTGTTTCATCATCATGGTTCCTTTTGGATGTGAAGTTTATTTGTTCTTTGTCAAAGAAAAAATAAATATTGTTTTCATTTGTCTCCATTGTGCTTAGTTAGTGTAGGTTCATCATAAACGCTTCACAAGAAATTATGCTGTTTCTTTATATTGCGCTTCCTGCTTCTTTTAATAGTCGTGTTTGACATTTTCGGTTCATTATCAGGAGGTACCACACCATTTGCTGGACATATTACACCCATCTGAAGGTAGGAACAGAACTTGTGAGGTCCTTAGTTTGTGTTACTATCTTAGTTACTACTTTGGAATAAAATGATAAATAGTACTGCAAATTACCTTCTATGGTAAGTTACCAACAAAAATAGGCTGCAAAGGTGGACCAACTATTATCCAACTTTTTGTGCTTGAAACTGCCTTGAACAACCTAGGAAAATATTGAATAGCTCTTGCTGATTCAGAGGACATGGCAACTCCACTTTTCTTCTTCTTTGATCCTTCTTTTTCCTGTGTATTGATTGGGGGTGGGGACAATATCTCTACCTACTGTACTAAACAAAAAATATGGAGGTCTGATCATTAGTCAAAAAAGATAAGCATATATGTTCATGCTGCAGATGTGCTGCACAGATGAAATTTGAGGGGTTTGAGGCAATGGTGAAGCATAATGCAAATAATACTTGTGATTATGAAATGTTGTACATCCAGTTTGTGATTACTCTATGTATACAATTGTGTCTGCTAAAAGCTTTCTACTGCTGTGTAGATTATTCAGTTGGTCAATTTTATGACGATGCAAGGCAAGCAACCAGAGACATTCTTGAGAAGGGTTGTGTTCCTATAGTAACTGGGGGAACTGGCTTGTATTTGCGTTGGTATGTGTTTAACTGTCATTTATTTTTGTATAGATTAGCTCTGGTTCTAGCTATGTTTCCTAGGTATCAGAAAGACAAGATATGAGTATTTCTGCAATCTCTTATCTCGGATAGGCTTTGTACACTGTCTGGTTCTTGAAAGCATGTATTGAGGTTCAGTTTTTATCCATAAGCAGGGGCGGAACTAGTAATTATTTTTAGATATTTAACATTTTTTTCTTGTATTTAAAAAAAATGTAAAGTTAATGGGGGCAGGGGGACCTACTGGTTCTCCCTTAGTTCCGCCCCTGACCATAAGCTTCAGATCAGTTGGTAGTGGTGCAATTGGCTTAGCTATTTCCATTTTAGGAAGCTTTTAAAGCTCATTTGTGTTTGACATTGGTATTCCTATGAGCTATGATGGATTTCAAATGCAGCTTCTTTTTCATCTGTTTTGAATTGTAGCAATACTAAATTTTTATTTTATCAGCAAATTTTGATATCCTGCAGTGAATTTATGGAGCTATTCATCAAATGCCAGGTTCATATACGGGAAGCCTGATGTTCCAAAAGCTTCTGTGGATATCACATCTCAAGTGTATGCAGAGCTTGAAAGTTATCAAAGGAATGATGATTGGGATGCAGCTGTTCAGTTAGTGGTTGAAGCAGGGGATCCTAGGGCCCAGTCTTTCCCAACAAACAATTGGTATCGCCTGCGACGTAGCCTTGAGATCATTAAGGTTTGGTTGCTTTCTCATATATGTTGCATCTGCTGCTGACAATTAAAAAATGTAACTCGTACTGGTGCTGTTTCTTTCCCAGTGACATTGCAATATCAAATATTGTTGATTGCAAATTTTCAGTAGACTTCTATCTAGAACTCAGAATCCATCACTTCAATTAAGTATATTTAATAAACAGTTCAAGTGACTTAACCTCTCCTCTAGATAAATTTGAAGTGTGCATTTGTGTTGCCCTTTCATTATTACTGAAAAATGTTTAACGAATACTTTTGCCTGAAACATGTCACGTAATGTAGATTATATTTGCTGCTCACTATACGTTTCTTGAAAACCTGAAAAAACTTATTCAAGCAATTCCCCAGAGTAAAAGGACTCTTTTGGATTATAGCAAAAAGTAATCGATTTCCCTGGAGTACTATTTAGCAAAAAAGTTATCAAATTTCATGGGTAAAAAGTTTATTGTTCTCTTATTTGCTGAGGAAGTGTCCTTTTACCATATGTACCATTTTATTTTATCAAATTCATTTTCATGGCAGTCTAGTGGATCACCTCCATCGGCCTTCCGATTGCCCTATGATTCCTTCAAACAGAAGATCGATTCCGATGCACCAAATAACTGTCACAGTGAGGAAATGCAAGAGCCACAGTTACAAGATCTGGATTTTGACTTCAATTGTTATTTTCTTTCTAGCCCCAGACTGGACTTATACAGATCAATTGACATGCGATGCGAAAATATGCTTTCAGGTATAACTTTTGGGTTATTTTCTTTATGTTTATTGCTAAAGAAACAAGTTTGACGTATGCCAAATACTGACTATAACTTGATAGTATTTTCTATTTTTCTCCCCTTGCCAACGGTAAAACTCTTCCATCATCAGACTGTTCCATAATGTGATTGTAAATCTTTGGCACATAAAACTCTTTTGAATGGGGTGTCAGCATATTTATATTTGGCTTAGTCAGAACTTAGGAGATGAGGATCAGTGACATTAAAAAGTGAAGCAGCTGTATTACTTCTCAAAGGGTGGTGTCTGTATACTTAAGTGTATACATTTGCTCTAATTCTCAGAGTGAATCTTCTTCCTTGTGGGTTCAGTTCTGTAGCCTCTACAAATTTTGGCTGTCCAGAGCATCTTGTAGCATATTACTTGGGAGTCTTGTTGGACTTGTTAGATGCATCCAAGTCGGATATAAAAAGCATTTTGGGGGTTTTCATTCTATCTTTTGAGGATCGTCTGAAGTATATATATTCATCTAAGTTAAGGATATGGTGTACGACACTAACATAGTAATTTGGCTACATACGTAAAGGATCCAAGCAATGGTAAATCATGACATAAACTAAAACTATTATGAATCATGACAGGCAATGGTGACAGATAATAATAAGGTATGGCATCTACGCTACGATTATCAGAATGTTTGTGGCTTAAAGTTATTGGCTCAAAAGGAGATGGTAACTGGCTCTCTCTTAGTAATACTCCTGATAACCATTGTGAAGGTTGCATACTTGGCAAGCATCACCGAGACTCTTTTCCTACTGGAAATCAAAACGTGCAATGAAGGCCATAGAGTTAGTCATAGAGATATGCCAGATGTAGGTGTAGGAATTTGATAATTCCAAATAACTGGAGGAGATAAATAAAATGGCCAGGAAAATAGTCTAAACGGATATTTGTAGGTGAAAGAGATAATAACCTCAGAGAAATAGCATTGTGTATAGAGGATAGTATTTGTATATATGTAGCATAAACATGTGATTTCTTACATAGTAAAATAGTGTGAATACAAAACATATTTTCCTGAGCCATTTTATCTATCTCCTCTTGTCATTTGGATTTAGCAAATTCTTATATGTAGCAATGTAGCCAAGTCGGATTAACTTAGGTGTACAGTGGCTACATTATGTTGTTACTTAATAGAGCAGTCAGCAGTATATGTTCCGCAAACAATATGTCAACAATGTTGTGGCACTCTAAATAGGTTAAAAAGCTATTGTAGACTTAAATTAAATACAAAAAAATCAATATGTAATATCGTAATGAAGGACTGAAGGTAGGCTATCATGTAAATGTAGAAGTTCAAATATAACATAAACTTGATCATCTGGCAAATAGTTCAGTTCATTTTATATAGAGAAGGTATTAGAAATTACTCCTGTAGGGTAGTAAAGCTGGCTTTGAGCATATGCTTCCATGCCGCGCATCTGCCGAATTTGGAAGAACTTTTCGAAATGCTTCCAAGGTGCTCTAATAGCAGTTTACCACACCAATAATGTGCACTCTTTTACTTCTCTTCTGAGATGCAGTATCTTTGTTTCCTTGTCAGAGTGACATTTATACTGGGAACATGCAACAAATTGTAGATTATCTCTTCATACCTATATACGATTACTTGTTCCATTTCCACCTTCGTACTTTGCTATTTGTGCTGGTCTGCACATAATAATTTCATCTCTAAGATGTAGACATTACATTGTTGCACCTGATAGCAGGTGCTGATGGAATTCTGGCTGAAGCCAAATGGCTCTTAGACATAGGTCTAGTTCCCAATTCAAATTCTGCCACTAAAGCGATTGGATATAGACAGGTATTTTTGAAATAGCTCTTGTTATCTGTTATTTGCCGAGTTACATCTGTTCTGCTATTTAGAAATATAATTATCTTATCATTTATGGGTGTCAATAACACTTGATGGCTTATGTTTTTTCTCAGTTTTTATTTTGAAATTCTATTTTGTACATGGTAGTCAAATGATGGAACTTTTCCGCTCTGTCCATATCCGCATCTCATCCAAAATAGTGACCTTTTTTGTTGTCATTGTGTTGGAAATTTGGCATGCGCACAAATGACAGGGGAATGCATGAAAGGAGACTAGTGGTTCAACAAAGCATACTCCACGACTACTACATTATATTATAGTCATAACTCATAACAAGTATTTGGAGAAGTGAAAGCCCCCCCCCCCCTGCTCCCTCTGTCGGAAAAAGAGGTATACCCACTCACTTAGGGGATCCTAGACCTGGAGAATACACAACTCTCACTATATTGTGGACATTACACACAATTCAACTGAAGGTCTTGTGTACGTACGAAATAGCATAGCTCTAAAAGCGTCGACATTTCGTGTTGACATCCGTTCAATCTACTCATTATTTACCTCAGATATGCTCCATACTCCTCGCACAAACTTCCTTTGAGGGGTGGAGGAGTTGCAACAGTTCAGATGAGAAAAGGTGATATAGTTAACACACCTTTTTTGTTTTGATACAGAAAGTAATTTACTCGATAAATAGAAGCTTAACGTTTTAGTTCGTTTTAGTCTGCGATGTTTAGAATGATTTATGACATTGACACTCATCCTATACCAATATCTCTTTATTCAGGCCATGGAGTATCTATTGAGATGTAGAGAAGACGGTGGTCAGAGCTCTGTAGATGAGTTGTTTTCCTTCCTGTCAGAATTTCAGAAAGCATCGAGGTTCTAGCTAAACTCAAGGATGAATTTTTTGCTTTTTAATTGTATATATTATTGCTCGTGTATTTTATTGAACCTTGTGAGCTTCTTGATCACTAGAACAACAATAACAATCGGTCTGATGAGGTTCTCAATTTCTGGTATGGATAGAGTTGCTGTAGATGACATAAGCTTTTGTTTTAACTTGCAAGATATTGGACAAATTGGTGTCAATGTCATTTTAATTTGAGAATTCGTACCTTATGATTTAAGAAAAAAGTCGTGTCAACTGCTCTTATCCTCTTTCTCTATTGATTTCATCTATTAGGTAATAGAGGGGCCTCAATTTTAGTATGACATTACCCCTTGATCATATAATTTCAGGCAAGTAGATTAAAAACTGCTATCCGAAGTGTATATACTTGTATATGCTATATGTGCTAAATTAGATTTTCTATCAAGCTTTATTGAAACAGTGCGATAATTATGTTCAGGAATTTCGCAAAACGGCAGTTAACTTGGTACCGTAATGACCCTATCTATCATTGGCTTGATGCTTCTAAACCAATGGTAGGTTTTTTTTACTACCTACAGAGATAATGAGTGAACTATAATTATCCAAACAAAATTACGCTGAAGTGTCTCAGTTTATGTCCATTAACTTCCCTTGCAATAATCACTGCATGATATGTGCAGGATAAGATTCTGGACTTCATCCATGATACCTATCATGATAAAAGTAGAACCGTGAAGGTGCCAGATTCACTCAGGATGAAGAAAGATGTGTCCAGCCATAGAGAAACTGCTGCATTGAAGGCCTATCGGACAAAAAATAGGTAAATTAATACGAGAACACAACTAAGTGCGATCCTGCAACAAAGGTTTATGCTGATTATGATGTTTGTGTGCAAGGTTTCTTGTTACTCGTCAAGATTGTTCGGATATTCTGACATGGATAAGAAGTGCTAATCTAGAGGAAACACAATCCTGCTGCAACACTTTATAAGGATATGCATAGAGAAACGATCTCCAAACTTTGCATAAGGTTAGCAACAGATTTTTGCTCCTATGTCTCTACCTTTTAGCTCATATCCTGCAATTACCTGTTCCTTTTCGTCTTTTGAACAAGCTGCAGAAAGAGCGTTGATAGATTGATAAACTTTTGCAATTTTTATCTTTTGTTTCTTATGATTCTCTACTTTCCTGTTGACAAACCAGTGATACAAAGAATTGAGCCTTGTTCTGACTAACATTATAGTATGATTAATAATGACATCAATGATCGTTCAATCCGATTATTTGTGCAGGGCACTGAAATTGGATGACTATTCAGTACCTTAACGGAAATGACTTGTTTCTACATGAAATGTTCTATTTTTCGATCACGAAGTTCTCTGCTCGCTAAGCTGATTCAGATATCTTAAGCTCACCTAAAAGGGTTCCATGGCACACCATCGCATTCTTTGGCACGTGTGAGCCAGAACAGTGTTATTCAGTGATCCTTTTGCCGATACAGATAGCAAAGTTGATTGGTGATCTTAACTTTGTTTGAAGCGTGAAAGTAAAGATCAGTCATATTGTGTTACTAACGCAGATAGCAATATTATTGTGTATCTATGGAACAAGTCTGAGACAGATTAACGCGATTTTCCTCTTGGTTTGCCTGCTCTCTTATGTTAACAATTGAATAATGCCATTACATATGTCAACACATTGTATAAGACTGTTTAATTATAAAGTCATCGGCAGTCCTATAAGTTGTTCGATTTCAGTAGTTTTTGAGGATTTTTTGTGGTTTTCTTTACTGTAAAGAATCTGGAAATTTCCTTCAGCACTCCGGAGAAATGATTAAAAATCTTTGATCTCATAAGTTTGACTATAAAATTTTGACTTTTAACCGCGGGATGAGCAATTAAGCACCAAAATAACGAAAATTCCAGTATGAAATTGTTTCTAAGTTTAAAAGATCGTTTAATAATAAATTATGGAAAGATGCATAAGCTTTTAAAGTTATAAAAAAGAGAAAAGGTGAGTTTTTAAGATTTGACAGTAACTTATTTTAAACATTTACATTTTTTCTTGTATGATACTGAAAAAGACCTATTATAATATGATCTTTATCCCTTCTTGCTTCAATCGTTTGCTGTATCACACATTATCTAATATGCGATCTTTTTTTTTTTGTAACAATAGACGAAGTCACAAATTAAGCTTAATGCTCACTTTTAACCGATAGAGAACAATAAAAGAACCAAAAGTTCCACAATTTCTCACATAAACAAGTATAGATCAAAGATAATCATCCACATTTAGAAGAAGGGAGTAGAGGTCATCCAGTAAAAACAAAACTGAAACAGAGGATTATTAGTATATAATAACAGCCAACCCATAACAGAATCTACCGAACGTAACTAACTTTTCAAAATACAGTTTTCTTCCCTCCATTTCTCTAAACCTTTTTCTACACCAAACCAAGAAACCAACATGACTGAATCTTCCAGTAAAGACACACCCATGGCCGAATCATCCAGCAAAGGCGCAACCGACGCCGCGGCCTCCACCAAGGACACCACCCACAACGTTAGTGAAACACCAAATCAAGAAACAATAACCATGGCTGCATCTTCCAGCAAAGACACTACTGAGGCTGAATCTTCCAGCAATAAAGACATAACCATGGCTGAATTATCCAGCAAAGATGTAGCTGGCGCCTCGTCCTCCACCAAGGACACAAGTGAAACCGTTGGTGGAACAATAAACCAACAAACCACCTTGGTGGAATCTTCCAACAAAGACACTACTAAGGCTGAATCTTCCAGCAGTAAAGACATAACCATGGTTGAATCTTCCAGCAAAGGCACTACTAAGGCTGAATCTTCCAGCAAAGACATAACCATGGCTGAATCTTCCAGCAAAGGCACAAGCGAAGCCATCATCGCCTCAACGAAGGACGCTACGGACAGTGTCCCCGCCACCAAGGACCCAATTGGCGACATCGCCTCCACCATCACAGCCGTTGACATCGGCTCCTCCAAGGACAAAACCGACGATGTTGTCGAACCTCCGAGCAAGAAGCCGAGACTTACCGTTATTGGACCTACAAGACCCCCCATTTCCAGAAAGGATAAAGGAAAGCAATTGATGAAGTATGACTTCTATTTCCGGCTGAAAAGAGGAAACCATCTGATTCTGCTCAATGCACTTGGTGCTCTCTCTGACCCTCAAATCAATCCAAACGACACGGCTGTGATGGAAGTAGGCGTACCGGGTTTCGATGTCTCAGTTTATCATGGTGAAGTTCATGCCTTTCTTCGGTTGGACAGTACTTATTTGGACGACTTTGAGTGTGAGAATCCTGTGGCGAAGATGGTTTCTTTGGCGCAAATGTTTATGGCTATGAGGGCTGCTCCTGAGGACTCTACAACTACCATTTATGTTTTTCATAACTTTGATCATCTCACCATGGAGTTTGATAAAACTGTTGCTGGTAATTTCAATGCATTTAACTTGTAATATTCTCTACATTTCTGTTTGATCATAGTAAATGCATGTCGTCTGCTTGATTATAGTTTAAGTTGTTTTCTTGACAGTTATATATCTTGGTTAAGCTCAGTTCTGGTTAATATCTTGTCTGATGATGATAATAATTACATGTTGTGTGCCCTCTGCATGATTATATTATATAAAGTTCCTTTCTTGTCTATTATATATCTTGATTAAATTGAGCTGTAGTTACTACTTTACTGCACTTCTTGGTTAGTAAACGTCTTGTTTAATGATTAGATTTGGTTACTTTACTGCTCTTCTTGGTTTGTTGGACGTTCATGATGATTTAAGTTGATCAAACATATATTAAACATGATTTTAGTGACTTGACTTAATATTACTGATATTCTTGGTTAATGATTTGAGTGATGTGAAACTCTTTTAAGTTGAAGAGATTTCATATAATGTATAGTTTCTTGATAACTTCTTGTTTAATCCTTCAATATGTGTTATTAATGAGCAAGGTTTTGCTACTTTGAGTGCAATTTAGTCAGTTTTTCTAGAGTATTGATGTTGTGAGGAAGTGAACTGTTTACAAATCCTGGAATAGAAAACTTTTAGTCTAATTATTTTGTCAGTACAACAGATTTACTATGTTAAATAATTAGATGAAATTCAATTAGTAGGAAAGAAACCCATAAATCTTCCTTGATTCATAAGCCACCTGCTTCTCAAGCTAGCAGAAATCAAAAGTGCATGTCTCGTAATCTGAACTGTCATCAAGTGGCTGCGTAGTTGCCGATTATTCTAGGTTGTGAGTAGCTTCTTGATTAATTTGAAGTGCTTTTACTGAAACTCTCATGCCTAATGCTGAAATTCTGCTGATCTGTTTCAGGCAAAGGTCCTGGTACACCCTTCAATTTCGAGTTACGTGATGTCGATCCTATGTTTCCAGTGTTCCCCGATGTTGTTCAGGACCACGAGATAGTTATACCAACATCACTCTTGACGGAAAACATCATTTCAAATATCCTGGCAACTGAAGCTGTAGAACGACCTGAATATGGTTCTTACTTTCTGCACCCCTTTCCCTGTGTTTAGAAATGATTGCAATTGGCAGACTTAATTTAAGAGGTTAATGTTTTTGTTTCTGCACCTTAAAATTAATCACCTTTCATGTTTCCTTATATAACCTCCATATCTTCTGAATCATATGCTGCAGTTATACTAGAGGTCCAGCCGGCAACTGTTAACATTTTGGCGGGTTTACATCAATTGCAGACACAACCAAAGAAGCATGATGTAATGTTGAGGTTGACTTTCTGGGAGGCGTTGCACAAGGCGACAGTTTTGGCAGATGAGTGTACTTTGTCCCTGGTTACACACCCACCTGAAAGCATCATGCTGCTATTCAAGCTTTCAGAACTGGATGATATGGTTGTCTTCAAGAAGGGAGATTACATCTCTGAGAAGAAGATTAGCTGCCTAGTTTTCCTGATTAGTTTACAGGCCTGAAGATGAGAGCTTGGAAGACACATACATTTTTGTCCATGTACTACTACTAATTCTACTAGGATCAAGACTCAAGTAAATAGCTGTCTCACTGTGAATAATTCTTGCTGGTGACGTGACTTGATACTCGTGCATCAGGAAAGTTGTCTTCAAGAAGGGGCATCACATCTCTGAGAATAAGATTAGCTGCCTAGGTTTCCTGATTCATTTACAGGCCTGAAAATGACAGCTTTTAAGACATACATTTTTGTACGCGTACTACTACTAATTCTAGTAGGATCAGAACTCAAGATAATAGCTTTGTCTTGCTGGTGACGTGACTTCATACTCGTGCATAAGAAAAACTGAAGTGTATCTTACTAGATGTAACTTTGTTTAGATCTACTTGCTACTTTTGTACTGGAAACCAATGATTGCTGTTCTTGAGGTGATGCTCGTTATTGGTTCTCAAGACTTGAGAAATTTGCTGTTTCATTGAATTAATAATTCAGGAGCAAGCTTTTCTGTTTCATTAACTGGTGTCAAGATTTGCTGCTTTCTTACTCACACTTGATTCCTGACGGCTTAGTTTATATGTTTGGGGCGCTGTGTGATTATGTGTTTTGTCATATCCTGCAGACTAACATATTAGTTCGAGTTTTACTTCATATGAGGCATTACTTATTCAAGGGTTAATGATAACGGACATTGAAGGACTCGTATATATTATTTTGATTTCAGTGCTATAGTCCTGGAGATTATCGCTTACTTTTCCCAGTAGTTTGAGTAGCAATCTATAAAGGAATTTACCACAGTTTGAGGAGTCACACAGAGGAAACAGAGATGATACAGTTCCTGATCTCAATCTCTCTTCCTGAGTTTTAGTTTACCAAAAACATAATCTTCTAAGCTCCCGTTGCTGGTATATTCATAATTTCACACCAATAGTCGCTCATTTTCCTCCTTGCAAAAAAAGGTGACTTGATTTCAGTGATGTGTCTAGGACTATCACATTCAGCTCCATCTTGAAATCCCTATCTGCTCATGTATATTTTATCGTCATTACTACTGAAAGAACTCCTGATATTGTCTTTCCATTGGAGACTATACCAAATAGCCCCTCTTGCTAGCGCTTCCTTGAATCCCTGTATAGCTTGTGTCGTTGAACTCACTCAGTGTTTTTATTACATTGACCCCTCTCAAACCCTTCGAGTTTCTTCTTATGGTAGATGAAGATAATTGCCGAACCGATGCCACACATAAAATAGTTAACAAACACGTGCAGGGCTACCTAAATAACTGATATTAGAAAACTCAAGCATATGTTATGAGAGGAATTTCTGTTTGGGGACGGCAAATGCAGGAAGTCCGATTTTTGGATGTGGAAGAAACTGAGTCAGGTGAGGGCTGAGGTGTTTGCTACTGCTGGAAGTAAAAGTCATGTACAGGAGCTGATTGGGAAGTGGTGCACAGGGGATCCAGTCTGCAACAAGAAAATTTTATGATTTCTTAGTGGTGGTCCAAGACAGTTTAGGTTCTGGCACAGCAAAGTTTATGAAAGTTGGACTTCACCTAAGCTTAGAATCACTAGTTGGTTGGCTGCTCGCTACGTAGTATAGGATAATGATGGATCCGGGGTGTGGTTTGTGTCAGCACTCAGCAGGGAAGTGATTTAGTGGCTCACCTCTTTTTTCGGCTGCTGTTTTATAGGAATTTTCTGGCAGGATATTCTGAAGACTGGTATCTTTAGTAGAGCTTGTAGCATTTCCCATGTGCTCTGATGGTTGAAGAAGTATGTCAAAGAGAGAGGGGTCAACCTAGAATAGTCAGAGCTTTATTCTGTGGACCTATTGCAGAGGTTCGAAGCGAGAGAACACTAGATTGTTTCAGCACAAAACTAGGAGTTCTGAGCAAATCTGCGGGCAGATAATTTACGATGTTGCTGCACGTGCTTATTGTAACTACCCAAAGTACATTGTTGATAGCATTCTAGGAATGCATTAAGGCTGCCTTTTCCTTTTTTTTTTTTTTTTTTGGTTGCTGTGTTACTAGGTGATTTGGGGCTTATAGTCTTTGGTTTCTCTATACAAATTTGTTACTTTTGCACCTCTTTGAGGAGGAATACAGTTTTGAGCTATTTCAACACAAAACGGCTAAATAATTCAGAGCATTCACCTTGTTTCTTAATCTTGTAAAATCGTTAAGCTCATTGATGAAATAGTTAGCACTAAGTTCCTTCTGCCAAGCAGTGTGAGTTACACTGTCTTCCACCATTCCATTGGAGGTGACGACTTTCTCTTCCAACATGTGCCCTTGCTTCTTTTGAAGATGGCAGCAGCGCAGAAACCGTCATTCATATTAAAGCGTTTCCAAGGTCGCTAAAATGCTCAGATTAAGCATTGCTCAGTCTTGTAGCAGCCACTCTGTATGCTGAAGGTGCACTAACTCTCACGCGCCTTTCCAAACTCCTTTGTCTCTTGAGTCCCAAAAATCAAGCCACAAATCTGGCTTACAGCCCGAAAATGTATAATTCGGATTGACAAAACAATACTTTTACTGACAATTACAACCCAGCATGTGATCAACTCCAAGCTGCAAATGATGTTATACCCACAACTCCACTCCCAATCAAAGCAGCAAAACTGCAGATGCTGTTAGGAATTGCCTTTGTGATGATACCTAGTATGTAACCCATCAAATTTTATTGAGGCTCTTTAATATTTACCTTTTGCTGAGACTAAATCATCCAGCGTCAGGAAAACATTGAAAATGTTCTCTAAGAGGATGTACATATTCCCTGACTCATCATAAATCGTTGAATTTGCAAGATCATAGGTGCCACTATCAAAGTAATAACAATCATAATTATAGCTAGTAGTAGGGTCTCTAGCATTAAGAACAACCCTCGCATCACTTACCAGACGCAGTTTGAACCAGGACTTTGTGCAATCAGCTTTATTAAAAAAGACCCTCTGATATGTACATGGTCTGTATAGAACTGATACAACTATTTCTGTTTCTTATTTGACTCTCTTTCACAAACTGTTGCTTATAGTCCTTGAAGTTTAGCATGGTTGTTGGTTCCTCTAGTTTTGTGTTATAAAGTTCCGTTTTCAGCATTGCTTTAGATAATGAAAAATGTGTTCCTCCCGTTCTTTATGTACACTGTTATGACTCTTCTTGTTCTTGGAAAATATAAACCAATAACCTTCAAATTGGTATCAGAGCACTCTTATTGAGGGTTTGTGAGTGGACCGATCCAGAGGAGCCCACCATCAAAAAGACTAAGACACCTTGCTGCATTTTCATGATGGATTTAGATTTCAGAAGCACCATTTGTAACACTAACACCAACTGTGTTATGTGTTTAATGATGAAAGCTTTCATACCTCGGCAGCCAGAATGGAAGTACACCTAGAGGCTAATGATCTGTGGGAAGCTGTTGAGTATGACCACAAAGTTCCCCAAATAGAATATCAAACCATGGCTCAGATTAAGAGTCCTAAGAACAGAAAAGCAATGAACACTTAAGGCAAAAGCAGTCTTGTTTAATGTTGCCTCATCAGAGATCTTCACAGAGAGATCATCAGCAAGTGAGCATTTGAAATCTATGATTCGCATTATTCAACATAAATTACGTAAGTTCGTATTAAGCTTTCCTATATGTTGCAGGAAGTAGTCTGGCAAAATATTATGCAATAAGAATTTTCAATTCTAACCATAGGAAAAAAGATTGCAAAGAAAAAAACATGAAAGAAGTGATATTGTTGTCAGTATGTGGCTGTAAATAAATATGCTCAACGCAAGTGAGTTCAGCACGATCCAGGATAAAAAGCGAAGACACAACACACCACAGTCGTCCATGAAAAGTAAACAAAAAGCAAACAGAATCTAAGCAGAGGCCTGAGTCCCACCTCAGAAATCTTAAAGTCTATGATCAAAAGCCAATGCTTCCACCCAAAGGCATGATACCTTCATGCGAATCTAATGAACGTGGTCCGGATACTCAGTTCCCATGTGCGTGTGCATTTGTATCTGATTATAACAGATATCTAACACCAAGATGTACAAATGACATCTGAAATTTTGCCCACAATACCCGAAAATGCGATTATGATACAATGAGATCAAGTTCTGCTGAACCAACTTGTACGATTCCTCGTCACATGAGCCGAGAGTTAAATGCAAGGCTAACAAGCAGGACTCGTGAAACCACAGTTACCTTAGTTACCTATTCCAAGAGTGACTTTCATAACCATGTACCTCAAGCGCAAACTACTCATACAGTCTCAATGTGAAGTATTTTGTATTGATTTGAGTTTCCCCTTTCTCTTAAATTTAATAGTTCAAGCAGCAATCTTTTTGACTATAACTAATCTGTTTTGGAAGGGCAGAAGAAGCAACGCAGGATAAAGGTTCGTGTAAAAATTGAATGATACTTCGTACTAGGTAGATAGTCATATAATTATACAGCACCCTTTTTCTGTTGGTTTCCACTCTGTTCACCATTCAAGAAAGATTCATAAAATTACAAACTAATTGTCTAAGACTATAAGCCTTCTGATGGCATGTAAATGAGATAAAGGTTTAATCAGTCTTCGTATTGTCCGCTTCAACCGATTTGAAATTCGGATCCTTGGCCGATGATTCAGCTGCTACGTTCACCTGTAAAGTTCAGAGTATATAAGATAAGCCAAAGTCGATTCAACATTGTAATTAGACATACTAAAATAGTTCTCCACTACTATTCATTAGTAAGCCAGTCGATGTTATCACACTGCTGCTCCAACTGAAACAATCATTTCACTATCAAACAGGTAGGACTATGCACATATGAGATATAATTCATTTTCCCCTGACCACTATTGATTAATAATGTCCTCACTTTGTGGAGTCCCTTTTGGAAGGCATCGGCGACTACATTATGAAGTCAAATCTATCCCTTTTTTGCTCCTCTTTTTTTAGTTTTTGAAAAATTTAACTAAACTTAGACCTGACCCGATAACCCAACTCGTACTGACCCGAAAACTTAGGGTCATAACTCATGAATACGAATTTCCGACCAACCCACTAAATCATAACCAAAAATAGGACTTGATACATTAAACAACCCAAACGCGACTCGCCCAACCCATTTAAAAGGTCTCTAGCTGAATCTATGAAGAAAAAGATGTTCTTGAAATCTAAGATGAATAAGATAACCAAAATACATGGAGAAATTAGCACAAAAAATACTATCGCGTCACCTCAAGAAGCTAGATATCAACTTCTGAACCAAACTTGTGTCATGATATGTTTGACACTTCTTATAATAGATACCAAGTGTCCATTATCATGGTTATATTCCGTTCATCTGAATTCAGTTTTCAATATGAATTCAAGACTGATGTTACTTATCTACCTAAAAATATTTTATGAGGCCTATGAACCAGTACAGGACAAGTGTTAAATTTAGACATTCCTGAACAACTAGCATTTTCATCTTAAACTGTCATCAAAGACATGTCTGCATTCAAATTCCTCAATTATGGTGCAGTCTTTAAAATCTTGTATCCATGCCACCACTTTCATGTTCGTGCATGCATCATAATCTTAGCATTATCTCTAATCGACAAAAACATCTGTAGTCTCCTCTCCAGTGTACTTGTAAACCTAAGAAATTTGGCCTGACCAGTTAGCTGCATAATTCCATAAATCCATAATCACTACCACATGGTTAGCTACAGGAAAAGTCGACTTCTTTTAGTTTACTTTAGCCGACTGAGTCATTGTAGTCTTAAAAACAAATAGTCATGGCCCAATCTGATACCTTCACATCACACAAACATCCTGGAACTTTCTCCAACAAAAACTAATATCCCAGGAGTTATTTGATTAATATGTAAAATGAATCTCAATAATCCTCTAAAAAATTCTTGGTACAGTTGTGATAATTCACTGAAAAATGACAGTAGGAGAATTAAGTAAAAACCTGACCCAAAAGGCCAAAACTATTCCCCACAACCAATTTTGCCTATTTTAATCCACTTTCTGGTGGTGCCATATACAGAAGACATGCAGCAAAGCAACAACATTCAGATAGCCCAAAAGTTAAGACAGGTAAGCAAAGCATGATACTAAAACTAGCCTTGAAACAGAGACTATAAATATTAAAAGAGCACCAATCTAAATGGCACCAATGCAAGTCAGTTAAGGACTGAAGCTCCGTTAAACTTGATTGATGATTAAGATAATCATTCACACATCATTTTATCAAATATCGTTTAACATCGAAATGAAGCTCAGATAAACTTGACTGAGGATTAAGATAATCATTCACACATCAATCTCGTCAAATTTCGTTTAAATATCATAATAAGCTTTAAAAGCCTCACAACTAACCAATGTAAATCATATTAGAAAAACATGAACCCAGAGCACTTAGATCAACTGGTAAGGGGATGTTCTAACTTAACCAGAGGGCTCGGGCAGTGTTAAGACTCAGAGGGAGAGCTTTGCCGCCCTAGTGGTCGTACCCGGCTCGAATCCGGACTAAATCGGAGGGTGAAAAACAAAAAAAAAAAAATATATATATATATATATATAAAGCATGATGAGATAGGAAAATACACCTAGAACAATAGTCATTTAGCAAGTTAAACTGAAAGAAGGTTGTCTTTTGTGGCCACAAATTGGCCGTTTGCAAGAGAAGCCCTTTCACCAAATAGACTGCTTGTTAAATAGTCAAAGTCTCAAAGAGGCTGCTCTAGCTCCGCTTAAGCCATTCAAGATCCTATGAGTGTGAAAGCTCCAATTATTTGCTACTTAGAGTTACTGCACTCCTTGTGGCTTGTGAACACACTCCAAAATGATTCTTGAATAGTACTAGTAGTATTCCTTCTCTTTCTAGTTCTCAAATTTACGTGAGCCCTTATATTTTAGAAGTCAGAGTAAAGAGTTCAAACAACAGTAGACTGATCGACTGGAGCTCCATCATATGCTGATACAAATCAGCAAAATTAGCCATATTTTGCTAGGGCAAATGGATCAAATAACCTTTTTTAGAGTTTATGCAACTGCAGTACAAGACTTGGAAACTTCTCATTCGAGAAAGATCACCAAGCACGCAGGCTTCCTTATTCAACTCGTAGCTTCAATAGGTCGCGTGTGACGACTTCCGTGATAAATTATGAGGACTGGTTCCTGATCACTCACTGCAATACATAAACCTCTAAGCCTGAATATATTTATGTTCAAACATCCGAAGAACCCTACTACAGTTTCTCAACCCAAACTACGATAACTCAGAAACCCTAACCCTTCTCAAAGTGAGCTCCAAGACATTTTCAACTAACACTCTAACTTCCCACAGAAGTATCGCTTGCCCACAATAGTGAGTAGAATCATGCCTTAACTGCTGGACAAAGTTGATGATGTTCTCTGCCATGGTTTATTGCTTCTTATAGTCAAGTGAGAGCTAAACATACGGTACAGAGTTCTCCTTTGCTAATCCTCAATTCATACAAACCTTTATCTTTAATAATAAGTCTTACTAGGGGATATAGGAAATAGAATACTTGGCTACTAATATTATTACTCCCTTCTACACATGGACAGTAAATGCATAATTAATATGTGTCTTACTTGCAGCAAAGTTCTCTACAAACAAAGCTGGTGAGAGTTTGTCTGAAATGCTCCTTCTGCTACACAACAATTACACCCCAGTGCAGAATCTCTACAAATCAGCTTTTCTATCCGAATCTCCTCATCCATTTCAGGAGATGCACCAAAAGCAACAGAGGCACACCTCACAAGCTTTCCTTTCCTGGTTCTTTTTCAACACTCATTGCCTCATTTCATTTGTTGATCCTTCCGTTCAGAAAGTTCCAATTGTACCCGTCGCATATCAAACTCCATCTTTTGTAGATCTCTACAATCAGCTTTTCTATCCAAAGCTCCTCACTCATTTCAGGAGATGCATCAAACTCAAAAGAGGCACACCTCACAAGCTTTAGTTTCCTAATTCTTTTTCTACACTCATTGCCTCATTTCAATTATTGATACGTCTGTTCAGAATTCCAATTGTACCCATTGCATATCAAACTAAATCCTTTTCTACACAGGTTTGTATGTTTTCAATTTCTTTCGTCACACTTTTGTTCTTGAAGGAATCATACATGCTCATCTTCACATGATAATTAGATGTGCTAAAGTGTTGGCCTTGGTTTAAACATCGTCATATAGAACTTCAATGCCAAACAATACCTATCATACACACCAAGCTCACCCAAGGCAGCTCAAGCTTCCTTTTTTTCAGCAGAATTTCCGACAGCTAAAAAGATGAAAAATGAAAAATTATCAAAAGAAGCTTGGTCTTCATGTGGTTTCTAATGAAAGGTACAAAAAATATTTAACTCTAAATTACCCTTCAAAGATATTTTGTCTCCCAAGAGAATGAGTTTGTTGATCGATGATTTGTTTGAGGAAGGTACTACTAAATTTAAGTACACTAATAACATAATTTTGATCCAGGAACGCATAAAGTGGAGACTGGATTGAAAGAATTGGCAGATTTGGAACACTTTGCAGTCGCTGAGAACACTGAAGGGGTGTCAATATATATTTATCAATGAATATGGGAATGAATATATAAAGAAAAGGAAGGGTACCATTCATTTTCAGTTGTGTTCACATAGGAACAGCTATGTCAAAGCTTTTCACCCTAGTAACAACTATTTTGGAGTGTTTCACGACAGAAAGCGCTTATTATTGGCATAAGGAGGCTAGAGCAACCTTCTTTCACCCTCTACAAGCTACCAGTTACTCTAAAGAGCTAAACTTATAAGTGGTCAGCTGGCTCAAGTAACAAAAAAATGACCTCCTTTTTAGTTTAGCGTGCTTCTGAAATATATTTTACAAGCTATACTTTCACATTTCCTCTTTGACTCTCAAGAGGTTGGCCGCCTATCCTAGATCTTCCCAT
>CAAKMY010066149.1:0-21442 GCA_901111285.1 Corrigiola litoralis
TTTCATTTTTGGGCACTATTTATATGTAACTTTTACTTAAAAATTCTTTGCAATATATATATGATAAAATATAGTCATGTGAGATCTCTTTTTATTTGTCTCAATGAGTAGATTAAGGATATCAACTTTTTATAATATTCATTAACATGTAACTAAAGATATTTAATATACAAAATATGCATTAATATATGTGCAAAAGTAAATGGAGGTACTAGTTAACACGGGACTGATCATGAGTCATGGAAACAGGACAAGCGAAAGTGTTGTTAGGCTGTTAGCTCGTTACTGCTAGCATCCCCGAAACGTCTTTTTTTTTCAATAAAAGTGGTTGTGTCGTTGATCTTGTCTTCTATTACGAAACGTTTTATTGTAACAATCGGTGTCAAATCTTAGCTGTTTGTCGGATTTTTCTTCGGACACAAAAATCACAAAGCAATGTTTGTATAAAAAAGAACTCATATTTATAGGTTGTAGTAACCATTTAATGTAGTAGGAGCGAAGTCTGCCATATAAATAAAAACTTATTAAACAATTTTAAAATTTAAAGTAGCTAAAAATTTGGTCAAATAAAATAGACTAGTTAAATAGAATAACTGAAATAATTTACCAATCACACCCACGACCATGATATGAAAACCAAAGGAGTATTGCCAATTGATGGTGATTTCTTTACTGAAATTTATTACTACTACTTTCACGCGAGAGTTGATTTAGTAACAGACTACATATCTTTCTTGAAACAATTGAGTGAAATTGTCAAGATGAAATTAAGACATTGATATTAATCATAACTTAGTGAGAGGGGACAAATATACAAACTTAGACTTTTGTCTTCAGGATTTGGCTTATAGTCAACTGTCAAGTGTTCCCATGTGGTCCAAAGTTCCTGACCTTATACTTGGGAATACTTTCGTGTAACAATTGTCAATGGATAAACGTTCGACTTGACTTTGTCAAATACGTCTATTTTTGTGTTTAGTCTTGCGAAAAATGCTGGCTAATTAGGTCTTTAGTATCTTCGTAGCGCAGGTCTTCTGAGATTATATTTTTTATGTTTAAGATGCGCATTAAGTCGAAGATATAATGAGAATCAACACTTAATTTCTCAATAAGAAGCGACACTCTGAACTTCTTCTAATCATTAGAACATTTCAGGACTCTTATTTGAATACTTGGTGTTTGGAAGCGGAAAATAATCAAAACTCTATTTAATGTGTAGTGATTTAATCAACTCCAATGATTGAAGACAGTAGAATGACTGAATGAGGGCGTAAAAAGGTCATCCTCACTACGGATTCAGAGATAGCTGTGACGATGTTGACGGAAGAGACATCAGGATTTAGGATAAGTGCTACTTATGGGTGGCGCTGGCAACTGAAGATTGAACGAATTCTGGAGTTCAAGCCTGAACAACCCACCTGAATCTCCATACTGCAGGAGTTCAGCTGAAGTGCTCAGTCCAGTAGGGTGCCAATTGTGTTTTCTGTCACCGAGAAACACATGCTTGCGCGCGCAGACAGACTTTAAAAAAAAAAAAAGAAAACAAGAATGAGCTAGCCTCCTGTACTACGAAAAGAAACGATATCCCATCTAGTTCAGTAAACATCAGAACCAAGTTAGGGATCCAGATATTGAGGTGGTGAATACTAGCATAAGCCAGAGTTAAAAGCATTAACAGTCATTCCACCATCAACACAGATAACTTGGCCTGTGATGTAAGAAGCAGCAGGCAGGCAGAGAAAAGCAACGGTCGATGACACTTCCTCAGGCTCTCCTACACGGCCAAGAGGCGTGTGAGAGATGATCTTATCCAAATAGCTCTTGTCATCAAGCAACTGCAAAAATTAGAACCACATGAAAGAAGTTAAGGTTACCTGGTCAGCAACGGTAAAATCTAACTGAGCAACTGTAAAGCCTAACTGAGCAGGTAAGCTAAGTAGCAGGACTTAACAAGTCCGAAGTTGGAACCAAAGGTAAATGAACTTATATTTTAACAGAATATCTGAAAAAGAAACGACAAAATTCTAATTTACACAAAAATAATTGGGATGTTAATGCAACTGGAGTCATCAGACTCAAGTCGGAACCTTCAGATAAGTTTGAAATTTTAACATCTTCAGATGACCAGTGGCTTTATCGGGTACTTTTACACATCTAAATCTACATGGCTTAGAACATATTGTCCAGTATGCAATGTCAACTTTTCAGAAGCTAAATGCTAGGGGTGTCACTCCTCCGTACACATTAAAAATCAGTAAGCAACGGCTCGAATTCGGACTAAACCGGATGCTGAAAAAAAAAAAAAAATCAGTAAGCAAACAGCGCTTCAGGACCGAAAAAAAAAACCTAAGGAAAATGGAAAACAAAACGATTACTGAATTCATACAAATCAATAAATCATATGAACATGTTTGATCAAGTCTCATCACTGTTAGAATCACTGGTGCAACGACAATTGCAGAAAAAATGTCTACATTGAGAGGATGAAAATAATGAACTAAAGGGGCCAAGAAAGGCTCACAGTGGGGTCAACGAGATTGTTACATTAACATCAAAATGAAATCTACATCCTAACAAGAGCTAAATAATTAGAACTCTAAACAGGGTTGTTGGTTCATTATGCTCATTTGCCGGCCTATTCTAAAACTTTAAACTATACTTGCCATCATTGTCATGGTTACAAGCCCCACCAATTCCTGCTCCATAATGGCATAATGCCATTTTTCAACAAAAGAAGCAGATAAGATCACCATAGTGCTAGTTAGGGTACACAACAAGCCAGTGGAGTAATAGAATTCCCAGCCTCCCAGGCATAACTGTTGTTCTCTTGGAAGTTTTCTTAAATTGAGAATTCAGGAGACCATACTACTTCATGAACTATATGAAAGCGATTTTGGCACAAGAAAGTGGAAATGTTTGTGCGCAAATGAAGGCTTCATTCCCAATATCATATTTGATCATATGAATGAGGAATAGAGTGCTAATGATAGAAATTTGCATGGTATCACCAAAGTAGCATGTAAGACTATCTTATACAAGTGTTGCTAAAGACATACAAGTGAATGAGTAATAGTCAAGCACTTTAACTACCCTTCCTTGCTACATGAGAGTAGTTCGCTCAGCCCTCATCATGTCTCATTTTAAAACGATCGAGCTCCGAATTTGGGATTAGCAATTTGTTAACTACCCAAGGTCCCCAATTATGTCAACATAAGTACATAACTAAGGGCAACGGATCACGTTCTTGAATTTGTTTCACGTATGGGAGTGTACAATGAATTATGTGACATTGCATTAGAGGACTTGAACATTGGGAAAAATAGCTACCTTCTTCAGCTTCATATGCACTTTACTCAAAATTATATGTCAAAAAGAAACAAACAATAAGTTCTTCATTGGTTCTAAATTGAAGTCCCAACGGAGCTTGTCAGCGATATAGTACTGGGCTGGTCATAAGAATTGCATTCTAATACTCCGTATAGATTAGTGCGATTAATTCTATGCTCCCTTCTATGTTGCAATTTTTTTCTCTTGTCATCTACGCATCCTTTATGAAGATGCATAGGTGAAACAGTAGAACTTCCTATATCATATATGAAACCAAACAAGCAAAATTAATTACTGAGGCCTTGTCATAGCCCGTAGTTGGATGCAGAATAGGGTCTTACATGATGCACAACAGGGGTCTTGATATACCAAGGTGCAACTGTGTTGGTTCTGATATTGTCTTTTGCCCATTCACACGCTAGATTTTTCGTCAGCTGATTAATGGCAGCTGCAAATAGAAAGCGAAAAAATAATTACACAAGAATCTTTCGACTATTTATACAGACAACCACGCGAAAAGAGGGACTAACAACTCACCTTTACTAGCTCCATAAAGACTTCCAGTTCCCAAATGCACAACCCCTGCAACAGATGAAATGAAGACAATGCTCCCCGTTCCAGAGTCTTTCAACAGAGGGTGAGCAAGCTGGCAGAGGTGATAAGCAGATTCTAAATTGGTAGTCATGACTTGTGCATATTCTGCAGTAGTAAACTCAACAGTTGGCTTCCTAACGTTGGTGGCAGCATTATTTACCTGGATGCATGGTGCCGAACTGAAGTTAAAAGACCTACAATTCCCTTAAGAATACAAGCAGTGTCTTTTTCAGCAGAAGAACTGACAATCGAACAAACTAGAAGATATCTAATTCTACAGGCAATGACTATGACTACTTTCCAATAACTGTAAGCGATTAAGGCATTGAGATACTAACTCCTAACCCAAGCACAAGCATAGACTATGATGGAAAGGTGGACATAAGCAGCGGCAACAACCTGATGTTAGATCGACTATATCAAAAGCCTATTTATGTTATGCAGCATAACAAACAAAACTTAATGCCTTAATCCTGAGCATCATCCAACATCACTCTCTTGAAGTGTGTAAGAGACATACAGCGAATGTTTAAACGATTTTCTCATTATAATTTCTTCCTTATGAACACTCTCCCACTCTTTGTCTAACAAAATAACATACATGTGTTGCAAAGGTAAAGCACCACCATGTTATTTGGATTACCCACCCTCCACAGAACAAAACAGAAATATAGATGGATACAGGAAGAAGGATCAGGTGCAGGTGCAAGGATCTAACCTATTTATTCAATTGATCAAGTGACAATTTCACATTCAGTGTCCAAGGCAAGATTTACTGATTTAAAGAGACTGACTACTGTGTCCTCAGTAAACTTCTGTAATAATAGACTAGCAAAAAACAGTTACAGAAGGTCTGATAAACCAAATATATGCTTCTCAAAGGATTTTTCCCATTGCAAGACACGAATAATGGACAATAACATTTGTGCAACAAAAAATTGTCACTTCTCCTGATTATAGCAGTGTACTTTTTTGTTCACCAAATCATTGTTTTCCTCCTTTGTAAAACATTGTAGTAGCACAAGTGAGGAAAGTACAATGGCACACGATCAATTGGTGTGGTATGCTCCATATTTATTTTACCCTAACTTGTCGATTTCATTAAAGAAACAGGGCAGTCAGCCAGCCAAAGACACTGTTACATTAAACTCCAACATTAACTACTGGACTACTACCTTCGTCTTAGCAACTTTTTTTTTTATCGTTTGTTCATATTACTCCTCACTTGTGACTTGTAAATGCAAAAAATTCAATGGAACCGAGGGAGTACAACGTGGAAAACCCGACATCATTTTGTAGAAGTTCAACTATATGATAGTATATCATTTCTTGGTTTGTCCCGCCAAAAACTTCTACAGAAATCCCTTATCAGCTCATACTAAAAAAAAGACATAAAAGTCAAAATGCTACCAAAACTACACATATCTATCCAATAAACATACAACAACATATAGATATAATGACAAAAATATGTAAAATCAATCAAGCCGAGATAAAATATTCTCCTAGTCAAGAAATGATCAACCAACCCAAACTTTTGAAGCTCATATAAGAACTTACAAAAATGTTGAGCTTGCCATTAAAAACAGAAGACACATCTTGCATAAGTTTCAATCTTTGCTCCCTGAAAGTAACATTACAAACAGAGCCAGTGACCTCAATACTCTTAGCTCTCCACTCCTCCAAACATATGTTAAGCTCAGCCTCATTTCTTGAACAAAGGTGGATTCTTGCTCCAAACCCACCTAGCTCTTCCACCACTGCACGCCTAAAATATCAAAGAAAGCATATGACGTGGCATTCTGTATATTGATCATCAATTCTTTTATCTTTATGATATTGTCTAAGTATGGATGAAATATATATGGGAAAGGAGAAAGAGAGAGAGAGACCCAATGCCACGTGTGCCACCGGTGACAAGAGCTGTCATGCCAGAGAGAGACCATCTTTGAGCGAGAGTGCTGCTGCTGTGCTGGGGATTAGCCATTCTCTACTTCTATGGATGACATTTTGTTAGAACATTCCATATCACTTACTGTAGCCGTCCGTTTTTTAGAACTTGGTTTCAGTTCAGTTTCATCTAAGTTTAGCTCAGTTTAGCTCAGTTTAGTTCAGTTCATACTTATCCAGTTCACTCAATTTAGTTTGGTTCAATGCAATTCAATTGCTTAACTATCATACTATATAATTGGGGTCTCCCCCTCTTTTTATACCAGAAAAATATAATTAAATCGATGATATATCATTAAGATTATTATTTATATTTAATATCATTATCATAACAAAAATGTACATTCTTTTTACTACTATATCCATATGTAGTAATACGTAGTGTTTTATTATTCTTTTTAACAAAAATCATCATAAAAGTAGACGAGCTTCTTTGTGCAGGCTGAATCTAGTCAATCTTCTTTCAAGTCCAAATCAAATGAGGAATATTTATCTCTTTATTGGGCCAGCATAACTTCGACTAGTTATATGATAAAAATAAATGGTCTCTCGCTCTCCTAAGACTTTCTGCATCGTCTAAGGCCCTAACACTTTCGAGCAAAAAGAGAAAAAAAAAACTAATCAATGATTCTATCAATTTTAAGCAGGATGATCATAAAGGGATAGTGAATTTCAACATTGCAAGTTAAAAGTGCATTGATCTAGAAAAGTTCAAAGGATGTTAATATCAAAAGATGTCAATACAAAGCCCAACAGTGACAAGCAAGCATACCTTTAAGGCTTTAACCGCTAGTCTTTTATGAGACCGGGTTTAAAATGGTCTCCGTATAGGTTAAAGTGGTCACTTTATCATTGTATTAACAAAAAATGACCACCTGTAAGTCTAATAATGACCAATTTAAGCTTAATAATAACCACTTCTAATTTTAACTTATTCAAATTATTGATCGAGATAACATGTATTTCTATTGTGTTGTCGTTATATAATCCTTGTAAAGGTAGAAATGCTATTTTCAAAAGCTACTAAACTATTGTAGCTAGGTACCATACTAAACTATTTCTAAAAGCTACTAAACTATTGTAGCTAGGTACCATACTAAAATGCTAAGTACTCTAAATCTGGCTGAACACAAAATTACTACTCCATTTAGGGCCACTCAAAATTTCATCAGATCAGAAGGGTATTAACAGTACAGGTTCAAGGGTGCACTAGCAATAGTTGTCCCATGTCCCAAAAAGAGGTTATAAAACCCTTCATCCCACAAACACCATATTAAACCCATTGGCAATTCTCAAAGATTACCAATTTTAGAAACCGATCAACGTTACATTCTCTGTATTCCTGAAATCCATAATAAATCCGTTATAAATAGCAGCTGATACATTTACAAATGCGCATGTGCTATCTCCTGTCTCTGCTGTGCACCAAAATACCCCCCCCCCCCCCTTCTTTTTCCAAACATTGGTGATCAGTCTTCACTCTTCAGATTTAAGGAAGAACAAAAGTCAGACCTTTATAAATTACCAGCAGCAGAAAATCCAACCAATTCACATTATGTTCTCTTGTACTGATGAATGAAGCACTTGGTAAAAATACAACTAAAAGACCCTTCTTTTTCCATCTGCTTTTCTCTGGTTTTCTAGCTCTGTCACTTTCTCTATCCTCTGGCGCAATTCCCCCAAGATAAATGAGAACACACGTAGATATTCATCTAAGAAAACAACATCAGTAGTGCCAGCTTCAATTTTCCAGTTTATTAAGTGTTGACAGTTTATGGATTGAGACATAAATTTTCCATTCCTTTTTCTGTGTACTGTACACTAGTACTATATGTCTGAGACCATTCTTTACTTATCAGTTTAAATGCTGCAAAAACAAGAACAAAAATTTCTGCCTAAAAAAGAGAAAATAATATAAAATGCGACTGTTTATGGTTATAAGCCACGTTCTTGTTGGACGTTGGTCACTAGCTCACTGCGTGAACCATCCTTATCAACTGCAATTAACTGCATGCACACACATTTGCTTGTACTAGGTTTTACATCTTTTCCTACTTACCCTTTTTTTAAGGTCAACCGTGTTTCATGTTTTGTCAATTTCGAAATCAATGTCTCGCTGAACCACAACATTACATTCCTTGCCTATTGATCAGTCTTGACAGGCAAATCTAGTTCCATTTATCCATTGTATTCTAGATAGTAAGTAGTACTAGTGTTTATGTATTGGAGTAACATATAGAAGTACAGTGAACCGGAATCACTTATAAACATATTTGAAACATATATGTTGTTAGTTGTTACATTGGATGTGATTTGTCACTTCAATTGACTATATATGATTATCCTACATTCAAACTTTTTCACTCACATATCATTATATCAACACACAGGGTAGGTAGTTAAGAGTACTAGCTGAATAGCTTATCACATGCTCTAATATGGAATGTGTAAACTTACCAAGACTTTTCAGGCTGGAACTTAGCTTGTTTTTATCTCAACCAAAGTTTAAATATTGAAGTAGCCATATATATAGGCAATGTAGCTAAGTAGCCGGGCAAAGAAATCAGAGACAAAAAAGATGCCGTAAAGGGTGGCAATAGTTATAATTAAACAGTAAGTGGTATTTGATCGTCTGTATCTGATTAATTTAGCAAATGCTTTAATATGAGTATCATTAATTAATTAGTTGACATATGGGTGTTTTTTTGGTTTGTTCTGAGAGTGTTAGGAATGAGCTTTCAAAGTTCCACACATGTCGTTGAAGTGACATTATCGATCCATGTCACTGTCTTCCTTATGATCAATACTCCTATCAATTGTACTGACAGATTTGTTGAAGAACCATTAACTATTCTTCACACATGTACTTAGTTTGGCTTCTTGTAAGTTGGAAGCTTCTGTCTAACCAAAAAAAGTGTTTAGTTTAGGGATTAAATTTACATCTTCAATGTTAGAGTCGTAGAAGGATGGATTTTGGATGCTGATATATTGAATACCATGAGTCCATGACCTTCAAGGCCTCAAACTCCTATGTACTCCATATTGGCCGGTTATAAAATTATAGTCAATCATACACTACTTCATCAATAATGAATGTCTTTGTTCACCATGAAGGGATTGAGCTACTCGTTTCATAAGGCTCCCTTCAATCATTTTGCAAGTTAACCATTTTTAATGCCAATAACAATGTAACACCAAATTTGATTAAGGATTGGAATCAATAGATATATATACGCATTTGATGTAAACAAGGGATTACAAGAATATTAGCAACGCTACATACTTCATGCATAGAAACTACTATGAAACTAAAACAAACAATGGAAAGCTATAGAACTGTTCTAACACAGCTTTGCAATGCCAACTTCACACTTGCACTACCTTACTTAACTATGCTTAGCTTACACATCCTGGCCAGACATGTTAATAATCTATGCTGCCTCTTATGACTTACTAATTCTTCCAAGTAGAAAATGCAATGGCAAGTACATATATAGGACTATTGCGAGTAATCCACCTCGATTGACAACAAGGGAGATCTTAACAAATGCATGTTTCTCAGCTGATCTTCAAACGTGAATGCTTATACCACCATCGCTACTTTGCCTTATGAGGTGGATGACCAAGCCTCAGCTCAAGATCCAAGTCTTCCATAATACTCAAGACCTCTGGCACTTGAAAACTATTTCCTTTAACATTTGAGCTCTTCATCTCATCAAAGATAGGCAACAATGCAACGTAGCCACCACTTTTCTTAGACCTCTTGGAGCTCAAGTACTCCCCCTCATAACCACCTATATCCTCTTTCAAATATCGCCCCATAGCTATTTTACCTTGTACAAAATCATAAGTAGCTATTGGTTTACGAACACCATTGACATAATCATGGTAAGGTGCTATTTTGCTAGAACTTTGGGGATAATTGGAAGAAACCCTAGTTGAAGAAAGATGTTCTACACCTGTCCTAGGGCCACGAAGCTGAGATAGGTTTTGAGCAAGCATTAACTTTGAAGGGCTCTTCTGATCACCATGATGATCAAATGGTGGATGATGGCGAGGTTGATCAATATGGGCGATGGCTTGTTTGAGCAAAGCTCTGTCTCTCCTATGGACATTCATGTGACCACCAAGGGCTTGAGCTGACCTAAACTCCCTCTTGCAGAAGCTGCATGAGTATGATCTTGGAGGCCATGAGCATGAGCTGACCTGAACTCCCTGGCCTCCGCGAGCTGCATCCTTGGCGAAGGCTACTTCTTCTTGATGATCTTTCCATGGATAGTAGGCTTCATGATTAAGGCCCTTCATAGGTTTTGTTGGAAGATGATGTTCTCCAAGGATCATGTGCTCTCTCTTCACCCACAACAGACAATTCTCTTGTTCCATTATATTGATTCACTATATTTGGTGTTTTGTAGTGACTAACTTAGGAGTTAGGAGCTAGATATATGTAGATAAAATTATATATGTCATGAATGATCTTGTATGGTGTTTTAATTGGGTATTGAAGACATGAAAGTAACTGGAGAAAAAGGTCAATGGACTAACTTTTGTGAGCTAGATTCTGGAACTAAAAAGTTTAATGTTGCTGGTAGATGAGAGGCTCTTATTTGGGCCCTTACCTATAAGAGTTATACTGTGTTGGGGGCCTTGAAATAGTTGCAAGTTGCAATATTTGGCAATTTTTGGGTGGTCCCTTGGAAGGATTTTGTGCAACTGTCATACCTTTGATTGATCCGCATGGTTAGAATAAGTAAAAGGAAGAAGACAATTGGAAGCCATTTTAGTCCTGGTTATTGAAGTGATTGAGAATGATTTTTTATTTGTATCAACTATGTATACGGTATGTCCCCTGATGCATCTTCGGCGACCCATGTCTTAACTCTCTGTTCTATGCTAGGTTCGGGAGTAACAACTATTATAGGTTTTCACATGCACCTGAAAGATTCTCACTTGTTTCATACTTTATAGAAAGTTAACTCTTGAGGTAACAATGATACCGGAATGAGATTCACATCGAGATAAAGGGCATGTTACATGATACTACTAGCTTCAATTATAGAGACTACAGTTTTTACACAGATCAAATTAGAAATTGTATATCGCCTAAAAAAGAAAGCTTATGATTAAACTTCCAATTAGTAAATTTATAAGGGGGGGGGGGGGAATGTCTAACCACTTATGATACCATATTTTAAAATAAGAGATATATCGTCTAACCACTTTAAAAATATTTACTATTACATATTGTTTAATTTTTTTACTATTACACATTGTGTCACATTACAAATAGGGTATGCTTAAAGTTATAGCTACAAGAAGGGTCAAAATAAGTAAGTCGATTGAGATGGTAGAGGCAACAACTTACTCTATGGTTTGACAAAAGCAACCCCATCTAGGTGATATTTATCTTTCCTCTTGCAAAGCTTCTTCTTTTTGATATTTGCTCTTTCTGCCTACAAGTAAGTTTTTTTCTTTTTTCACTGTATTCCTTAGTATTTTCTAATTTGCATGTTAAGAGTCAAGAGAATCCAATGAGGAGCTTTGATAATGAATGAAAATCCTCGATTAGGAAAATAAACTCACTAACTAAACCCAATAATGGTTGGGGGTATGGAGGTGATCGAGGGTATAGGAAAAGTTACTTAACTAATTAGGATAAAATAGTGTCTATGAGAGCTAACACACATATTTTCTAAGTTAGCACGTAAAATACTAATTAAGACTGCGTGTCCGAAATGTTGTCTCGTCTAATGTCTCACCACTCTCATATGTGCCATAACAACATTTTATATAACGAGTTGATGTAGTGTCATTTAAAAGTAATTAGAGATGGGACACTAGTTAGGACATATATTCTTACTAGACATATATGTACATTCTACTCTATGAACTTAGAAATAGGATGGCTGAACTGAAAACCAACCAAGCGAATTGCCTCCGGAGTATCTATATGAAGACAGGACAAGGCAAGGTGTGATTGAAATTGCTCGAACATAAAGCGATCTAGTTAAATTACAAGAGCAATAGTATATGATGACAGTCCCTTTCTTCAATATTGACTATGAAACTATGATTATCATTCATTAGGTCATGCTGATCTATTGGTATAGTTATCTGATTCGTTGGCTAATGAACGTGTTTAAGTATTATGGTCATCCTTTCACCGGGGATACTTCCAAGACCCAAATTTAAAGTTTTGAAACGATTAGTCTGATTATTATTATTTTGGCTATTAATCCCGTGATTGAGCGATTTGTTGTCCACACAAAGATACTGAGTATCACCTGTGACTCATGACTTTCTCCCTGATGTAATGATGTGTAGTACTCCGTATTTTTTACGCAATATAGTCAAGATGAAATTAGATATTGAGTGCTAACTAGCCAGCAACTGGAGAGCACTCCGACATTTCGTTTACAAACACTTATCAAAACTATGTTTCGTATGACAGAATAGTAAAAACTACAACCAAGTTATCATTGTTCTTTGAACCATCACCCATGTTTCGCAAGTACGGTGGCAATCAACCATTCAAACCATTACTTTGGCCGTGAGTTGTGATTGTGGGGGTGAAGCCAAACAAGTGGTTTATAATTCCTATAATTTTGTGTCATTACAATTAAGAGATGTTTCAATTATTAAACTATTGTATCATATAATCTATGCTTGCTTCCGAGAGCATGTGCTCCCACATAAACTTATTGAACCTTTTGTCATTTTTCTTATACTTTTTTAAAATAGGTAAAAAAGAAAAAATAGTAAAAGGTACAAAAAATCTAAGGTGCGAATACATGCTTTCGAGAACACCTAATAATTTGTGATTGTATCATAACAAAAATGATGTTTGATTTTGATTCTTATATGTTTCCTTGTCGTGTTCCTTTATGAAGATCGTATCATTAGATAGTTCAAAAAGTTTTAGCTATGATAATTAAGCCACACTGCAATAGAAATTGCCTTATAATCCAAAACCACTATCAATCTACCACTATTTCGAACAATCGCTATATGGTTATCAAATTTTATGAGTCATTTCATTATAGTCTGTTGATCCTTTTAGTAGTTTTCTTTTTACATCAAATTTAAGTCATTATTCACATAAAAGTACTATACTTGTTAGCAAATTCAACTTCGTCGTTATTTCCTTTAAAAGAAAAAAATCATCGTTATTTGCCTCAAAAAACTTCATCGTTATTTGAGGGCCGGAATAACCGAACAAAAGTCAAGTTTAGCATGTCATTCTAGTTAGGAAAATGACCAATACAAGGCCAGACATTAGATGGCTCTCATTCAAAGCCCAACCAATACGATAACGAAATTGAATCCGGAAGCGAAACCGTAAGGGAAGCTAAGCTGTCCAAGCTGATTTTTCGGAGTAAGTGAGCAACAAGTGCATAAGCCCAACATACTCCAAAGCAGCTAGTGAGCTAGTCCATATGATACATATACCACTAATCCACTATGAACAAGAATAAGACCCTCTCTTCACATGAATTCTAGAGAGTTTCAGTTTCTTCCATATCTCTCCAATTCCTTTCTGATTTTTCCAGTTGACTCCAGTTCATTTCAGTTTCTTCAGTTCCTTCCAGTTAATTTTTTCTATTTTTTCAACTCATTTCATTTCCTTCCATCTCTTTCTAATTCCTTTAGTTCAGCTTATTATAGTTCTGCGAGTTTCATCTAAAGAGAACATGGCTTAAAAATATACCCTAAGCACTTAGATAAGCTAGTCCATATGATGCATATACCACTAATCCACTATTTAGAAGAGGTCTCAAGTTCGAGTATGTGGGGATACAACAGTGTTAAAACTTAGAGGGAGAGTTTTGTCGCCCTAATGGTCCTACTCAACCTTGATCCACACTAAAATGAATAGTGAATAATAATAAAAAAGTATAATACTCCATAGAATCATGTCACATAAATTTATTAGTATAGTTATCAACAATTATTTCCTAATATAATGTACTAACAAATATCTTATAAATTAACTAATATATAAGAGTTTATAATATATTTTTGTGTACTATAAAAATCTTTAATTGATTTGAGTACAAAAGATCATCATCCTAGAAAAAGACCGTACAAATTGTCTCATGAATCATGTCTACATTACAATCATGGAACCTTACATGATTGTATTAATTGGTCATTAAAGAACGAAGGTATATTTCATTCTACAATTATATACTTTGTATAATATAGACATATATGGTCATATAGTTTTCTTCTTCTCACAGTGTGTAATAAGCTAAGAAGAGAACTAGCTCGAGTGGTTGGAGCTATCTTA
Source organism: Corrigiola litoralis (assembly GCA_901111285.1). Classification (NCBI taxonomy): domain Eukaryota; kingdom Viridiplantae; phylum Streptophyta; class Magnoliopsida; order Caryophyllales; family Caryophyllaceae; genus Corrigiola; species Corrigiola litoralis. Next base: position 14,162 of record CAAKMY010066149.1, read on the forward strand.
CCCCAAACATGAGGTTGGGGGTTCGAGTCTTACCTACGACTTAGTGCGCTCCTTTCAGACTAAAAAAAAAAAATAGTGTGTAATAAGCTACTTTTATAAAACAAAAAAAAAAACACATAATACCCACCACTCTTCACTTGTATAAATAAATCAGACCTATAATTATTGTTTTTTTCTTCCTATTCTACTTCATGATCATAATCCCCAAATCCCAAATATTCAATATTTTTAGTTGACCATCCCCCCAAACTACTTTGACAGTTTGACCACCCTCCCAAACTCCAAAATCTTCCATGTTGCTATTTTTATTCCACAATCTTTTCAAAATATTTACCTACCTTAAAAAAAAAAAAAAAAGAAAAATATCCAAATATGATTCAAAATCAATATATATATAGATACCATACTTCCCTCCCAAACCGTCTTCACTCTCCCATCACCCCGGAACGTACCCTCTGTAACTCCTAAAAACCATCACAAAAACATCAGCACCATTTCCATCAAAATGAGCCAAAATGACCACAATGGTAAACACCACCACCCAGTAAAAACCCACGGCAGTAAAAAGCCGGACCAAAACCCCCCCTCCCCTCCTCCATTACCATACTGCGAGTACCTTCTTAGAATCACTAAATTTACGTTGACACTCGGCTTTCTCGTCTCCGTCTTCCTCCTCGCTCTCGCCGCATCCTCCTCCCCTACCTCATCCACCTACTCCGCCGCCACCCGCTTTTTCACCCTCCCTTCATTCCCCTCATCCTCCCCCACCTGCCACGTCAACTTATCCGACCCGAGCCCGACCCGGCCCGACCACCTCGTCTTCGCCCTCAGCGGGTCCGCCAGTACCTGGACCCACCGCCAGAACTACTCACAACTCTGGTGGGCCCCCAACTCCACCCGGGGGTCCGTCTGGCTGGACAGCGAACCGGACAATATTACTTTCTCCTTCCCCTGCCCGCCGTACCGGGTGTCATCCGGGCCGGGCAGGCCCGGCCCGGATGAGAAGGCCTCGGACAGGATTGCCCGGATACTGAAAGAGAGCTTTGCGGTTGCGGGTGGGGGTGGGGGTGATGAGGTGAGGTGGTTCGTGATGGGGGACGACGACACGGTCTTTTTTGTCGAGAACTTGGCGACGGTGCTGTCGAAGTATGATCACAGGGAGATGTACTACGTAGGGGGGAGTAGTGAGAGTGTGGAGCAGGATGTGTTGCATGGGTATGGGACGGCGTTCGGAGGGGGTGGGTTCGCGGTGAGTTACCCTCTGGCGTGTGAGTTGGTGCGCATCTTGGACGGGTGTATCGAGAGGTACCATGAGTTCTATGGTTCTGATGAGAAGGTGTCTGCTTGTGTTGGGGAGCTTGGTGTTCCTCTGACTAGGGAACCTGGGTTCCATCAGGTATGTTCTCTTGCGCTTAATTTGTCTTTTAATGTTTATTTATGTCTTTCTTTGTCGGTTTATTGTTAAAGTTGTGTACGATGATGTGAAAATTTTGAGTCTTTTACGGAGTACATTTTAAGTTCCAAATTCTTAGAACTTATTCCGTCATAGCGCATGATATATTACCGAAAGTTTATAATGCGTGGTAATATGAAATAATTGATACGTGGGTCGTAGTAATGTACTCCACTCAATAGTAGGAGTATGATAGTATCTGATACTCCACTGCATATAAAGTACTTTCATTATCCGATATGATTATTTAGATTTTCAGAGTACCTCACATATATAATTCAACGTATAAACATTAAATACCAAAATGGACGTTATTAGTCTTAGACTTGCCGTATTGTTGGGTTAGACCTTTTGTCTAGTACTTGGTCAATGTACAAGGTTGATTTTGGGTTTGAAAGGTCAGATGTTGAACTTGAAGTAGTTTAAGCGTGATTTTGGGTGTTGTTGTTATGGGAGGTGGGGATACTGATTGTTTCTGTTGGTCGACAAAATGAAATTGGTTGAGGTTCGCCTAGTGAGGCCAAAATTAAGGCGGTTCGATAAAAACGGCGACATTGTTGGCATATGCCACGTGTTGGTGTGCCAAACGAGGGACATGTCTATTGTTCGGTGCCGTTTGCATTCAATTTGAAAAACATAACGGAAGTTGAAGACTTGAAACTATCTCGAATTTATTGGGATCTACTATTATTTGGAAGTTATGGGAGTACTTGGGTTCATTTTTAATGCATCGTTACATGTTAATCTAGTAGTAGTGGTACAAGTTTAGGCTTTAATAAGCTATAGAAATTTGTGAATTTGTCTGGTATGGGTCATGTCATGTGTAATTAAAAATTCTTTCTTTTTTGGTACAATATGTGAATGTGTCACGCACTAAAGCAGTAGACTTTACATGATGATCACTTATTGAATGATCATAAATTCTCAGAAAAGAAAGTCTATTGTCATAAAAGTAAACGTGTTCAGAACTCCATGCAAGCTAAATTAACAGAAGCTTCCTGCAAATCCAAGTAAGAAATATATGTCCCTTTGTTAGGCTAATATTGTTTCGTCTATTTTCATGATAAAGAAGACGGCTAATATATGTGTAAATATCAAAGTGTTTGGCCAACTTTAAAGTACGCTAATGCATGTCTGACTGTAGAGTGTCAAACTGTCAAATGCCTACGAGGTTTATTGTTTAGAGAGTTCTTTAGGTTAAATTTCTAAACCAGATGACTGGAACTATTAGAAAAAGAGATATTTCCAATATGTTACATTTTCCTTAGTCGCCTACTTTTTCTCCAGACATTGCTCACTTGCTCCACCTCGCTAAGGAAAGGGGGTTCACATCAGAAATTGGTGAGGTTTTAGGAACATGGTACGTATTAAAGAGGTTTTTGACTTTTTCTCAAAGAAAGTGGCACATGTCCTACTCTGGAGGAGCCATGTATGTAACTTTCGGGCTAAAGTGGAACTCCTGTTACTTTTAATTGCTGTTAGTTCCCACAAATGATAATGTATTGTAACTAAACTACTAAAGTGCCTGATAAAGCGAACAAGGTTTATGCTGTTTAAAATACAATTACAGTCCACCCTATAGGAAGGGGACTCATAGTCATAGGACAAGTTAAAAGTACTGAGATGTGTGTCGTTTACCAAATGATCTGTATACGTAAGGTTAGTTTTATGCCAAGTGTGAAGTGTCCAAGTGCACATGTTATCTCTTTGAATTTTAAACCAAGGATGCTACAGCTGTGACATTCCCCAGTGTCACTAGCATGATATCTTATGTTTTCCCCTTGTGCAGTCTTGTGATGAGTGATGAGTGATGAGTGATGAGGGATGACTGGATGAGTGATGAGGGATGAGTAAAGGTGAACGAGAAGGACTGTACTAGGATCAAATTACCTTTACAATGGTGTGTGCTTGTCCTTTTAGAGGGAACCTAACCCCACTTCTATGGCATTGACGATTTGACGCATTGTTATTTGCCTCTTTGGACGGTGTTGGTAATTTATAGATTTTCTAGTGTTTTTCATTTTATTAGCCTTCTGTTTCACATACCAAACTTTTGTTGTGTTCAGGTGCCCCTGTTTGGTGCATACCTGTCAAATATATGTACACTGTACACCTAATATTTTGTACTGACTAGTTTGCTTGTGAAATTGGGGGCCCTATAGACAATGTTGACAATATTGAGTATTGACTTCAACTATAGGACTTTGTTTGGCAAATACGCAGTAGCGTTATTGAGGTTATACTTCTATAAGGCGAGGCTAAGGGTATCAGCTAAAAAAAACCACCATTTTAGCTCTTTACAGTTTGCAGCTTTAATGAGGTTCTATATACTATTAGCTACTTCCAAGAACTTTTAAGGCCAGCTTATAGACTTTATCTTTAAACATCTTAGCTCTTTGGTAATACAAACAATTGGTCAAAACAGCTACGATAATAAGCTACGGACAGTGGATGCCAAATCAGGACTATGTTTCTAGCTTAAGTGTTCCGAAATATGTTTCTTTTATTACAACTATGTGTAGCGTAAAATTGAATGGGTAATCAATTTATTTTTCGTTGACATGAGGAACTAACACTACTCTAGATATTCATATATGCCCTGCTTTGGTTCGAGGAATTTTTCTAGTACTAGATTTCTTGCTCCTTCTGATGCATGGATTAGTAGACTAGTATGAAACATATTGGTCTTGAATTCTTGATTTACATCTTCTAGAAAAGAGAAAACAAAACATGTAGGATGAGAAGCTTTAGTTGTCCGTCGGTGTGTTATCTGATCATTTATTGGGTGATGAAAGAAAAGGAAACACGAGTTGATTGTCTATCTTTTTTTTGCTTGATCTGCTAAAAGCAGATGAGACACTACTATCAGGGGGAAAATTGGGTTGGCAAGTAACTGTCAGGGTAAGGAGGGATGGGGAAAGCAATCAAAGCACACTGTTTCATATCTCGGCTGTTGCAGCGTACTCATATTAGAGAGCAATATGGTGCACTCAAGCTTCACTTTATCTAGTCCCAAGTCTCCTTAAACTATTCAATCAGTATACCTGGATGCTGGTTCTTTACATTAGATATTATTTTAATAGCAAATGTGTTGAAGAAGAATAACCGAAACTTGTGGTAAGTCTCTCTGCTAATGTCTAGGATTGGCTGGCCTACAAATCTATAGGTGTAACTGTCTAAATTCACTTATCTACACATATGAGCTGCTTGATGACTGATTTCTTTTGCTTAGTGATTCTATAATTTGGTTACTATTTTTCTGAACTTTGTACGTTCATTTTGTTTACCCAGCTTGACATCAGAGAAGATCCTTACGGTCTCATGGCTGCACATCCTGTGGCCCCGTTGGTGTCACTGCACCATCTTGACCATGTAAAGCCATTGTTCCCGGGCCAAACTCAGCTGGATTCTCTGAGAAGGTTGATGCAGGCATACCATGTTGACCCTGGCATGACCGTACAGCAGAGTTACTGCTATGATCACCGACGTAAGTGGTCGGTGTCCATTTCTTGGGGCTACACGGTTCAACTTTATCCTTCCCTTGTTTCATCTAGAGTGCTCAGTACGCCGCTTCAGACATTTTATACCTGGAGGACTCATAGCCATGGGCCCTTTGTGTTCAATACCCGTCCTCTGAAGGATAATTCCTGTGAGAGGCCTATCATTTACTTCCTGGACCAAGTTCAAGATGTTGGTGAAGGTAAGACCATGAGTATTTACAAGAAGTCTATTGCTGCTGAGAGTGGAGAAAAATGCAAGCAATCTGCCTACATACGTGCAATGTCAGTGGACAAAATTACCGTGACTGCATCAAAGACCAGTCGTGATAAGTGGATCAAGGTATGCTTCTTTATCTACCTGGTCAGAAGAGAAAAAAATCTGTCTTTACAGTCTATAGATTTAATCATTTAGATCACGATCCTTCTGTTTGCCATAGCAAATAGTCTCTTAATTGGTGTATACTGTATAGTTTTCATTACAAGCAGCTTTGTCAAATCTCAAATTTTCGACAGCTGTTTAGACGTTTAGGGGGGAAGCTTCTGTGCAACACCTGATGAAGTTAACAAGCATATATTGTATTAGAAACACTCTGTTCAAGCTTAATACGTTTGTACCAAACTACATCGGTTAGAAACAAATCCTCAACTATCTTTTGAACAAGGAAGTAAGCAGGTGTATGACTTAGAGAACAGCTAATTTAGATATTGTCACACGTTTTATATTATTGCTGGTTGTGATTTCAGCAATTGAGCTGGGGGGAATTGGACCAGGAAGAAAAGGAAGTGTCCCTGTCAATTGTTTTAGCGACAAGTTCTGGTTTTCATTAAGGTTTTATGTTTTCATCTGGCCCCTTCTTTAACATGTTCGATATACTTGGATGAGCAGGCACCACGAAGACAATGCTGTGAAATAACAAATAGCTGGACTTTCAACAGTCACATGCGAGTAAAGATTAGAAGGTGTAAACCAAGGGAAGCCATGACCATATAGAGGTTAGCTGATAGCTCTGTCAGTGTACTATAACAGATGTCACCTACAATGTGGAGAAATTTTGAATCAACAAACAAAGAGATCAAAGAAAGGAAGAAGACTCCAGAAGTCAATTTTGCAGGGTTCGGTTTGCGTACTTGTACAGGCTATTTGACATTCTCCTCTTTCAAGATTTAATGTGAAAAGAAATCTGGCTCTATGGACGTTCTTCTGCAGAATGTTCCTGTGTAATCTTACATCATCACTGAACTGAACCATACACACACTACCAAGGAAGTCTTGTCTCAGCCAAAAGATTGAGGTCATGTGTATGGTAGGCAATAGGTAGTGGTACGAATCCCCCCCCCCCCCCCCCCCTTCCTCTCTTACGTGTGACCATTGTACTTAGCACCTTCTGTACTAGTGAACCAAAATACTGAGATAATGTCCGCCGCTAAATGTGGGAATCATTGTTCCATCTATTCTGACCTCTGTATACTGAAGCCTTGAACGCCACGCAAATTATTTCCTTTACGCCTTAAAATGATGAGTATCAAATGCAGCTTGGTGAAGGAATATTAAGCCTGCATTGCATCGTGTGTGGTTGGGAGACGGGGGAAACTCTGATGATGAGGTAAAATAACATTGGATTTCAATATTCTATAAACAGTACCCAAGAAAATGCATGTCCGAATCTGCATACTGGAAACCTCAATGGTTGATGTTACATCACTTTCAGTTTCAGTCAGTATATCAATCACCATGAAGGCCAAGCCGATGTTTCGAAAATATAGATCCCCTGCGAGTCCAAGTTCAAGACAGCAAGCACGATTTCGGCTGTCTTATTGCTAATTAATGTTCTTGAACGTGGGGCCAGGCTAAGCATGTATTGCACAAAATTAGCTTTAGAAAAATCCGTATGGATGTTAAAGTTGTGATCTGGAATTATGCATTAATGCGTTCTCTCTTTATTTCTGTGGTAAATCTTGCGAGTTAATCCTGTTTCGAAACTTTAGGCTGGGAAAGCTTAGAATCTGGAATTCTATCAAAACTCAACCAAAGTGTAGATGGTTGGTTGTATTTACTTCGTATCAATAGTTAAATGAATTATTTAATCTTTATAGATCAATACAACATCCCAGTGGCAAAGTGCAATGAGCTTTGTCAAATTTCAGTTGGAGCATGTAGGTCACTAGTTGTAGGAGGAAAATATGTAATTAGAACCAGGACTTATTTCTGGCTGATAACCCTGGTTAAACAATAAAAGCTCATCAGTTGGCTCAGAGCGGTAGGTTAAGTTAATTTGTTGTACTTTAACTTTTCGAATCCTGCATCTTTAGTACTCCCTCCGTCCTCTA
>CAAKMY010066159.1:0-17508 GCA_901111285.1 Corrigiola litoralis
CCCCCTTCGTACTTCTGCCAATACGCAATAGGACAGAGCCACTGAAAAGTTGGGAACCGAGAAATCCAAGGACTGGTCAAGGGCTCCTAGCCCTTCCAGCACCTGCCCCTAAGTGGTGGTTCCCGAGCGTGACCCTCCTACATCCAACATTCACCATCACCATGGCTTACGCGGGGGTCCCGTTGCGCTCACAGTAGTACCTAATGAAATTGAATATTATAAAATAAAAGTCAGTTTTTTTTTTTAATCTTGAAAGGTAACCATTTTAGTTTGAAACATAAACAACTTAAATTGAAACTTAATAACTTTAGTATATAACATCAACCATTTAAAATTGAAATGTGATACATTAATTCCTTGATCAACCATTTAAATTAAAACTTCGTCCTTTTAATTTGAAATATCAGCCATTTAAATTGAAACCTGATATTTTAGTTTAGAACATTAACTATTTAAATTGAAACATCAACCATCTAATTTGAACATTTAATTTGAAAACTCATCATTATAATTTAAAGCATCAATCTTTAAAAGTGAAACTTCGTCATTTTAATCTGAAACATAAATCATTTAAACTGAAATCCCATCATTCTAATTTGAAATATCAAACATCGAAATTGAAATATCATCATTTTAATTTGCAACATCAACCATCTAATTTGAACTATCAACTATCACTTAGCATAGTAAAATAAATAAATTAAAGGAGAAAAAAGAAAAACCAAATAACCAAAGTCTAACAATCGAGCCCGTAGAATCCAAATAAGCTTTTCAGCCCAATATTAAATACATGTCCATGACTCATGAGCCCGTGTCCATTAAAAGTAAAAAATGGCAAAAAATAAAGTGATAAGAGATTTGAACCCGGACTGCATGCCTGAAAGCTTTCCCCCTTGCCTGCTAAGCTGGACAGCTTATATGCTATGGTTAGCGCGCTCCGCTTTGTTATCGGTAAACCGTGTCGGCATCGTCTCACGAAAACGCTTTGGTGAGACCGTCTCATTCAATTTTTTGTGTTATGATAAATAGAACCTTGAGCACGAAACGCATACACCCCAACTTGAGCATTTCCTAAATTTTCATCTATATGCACACTCATGGACGTGAATGCAAATAAATGATTATGTTTCCTAATATTGCTCTTGAAGTGAGTGCCAACCTCTGTTTGATCATTGTAAAGAGAAAACAAATCTTCGGGAAAAAGAAAATGAAGTATGTACACGACTTCAAGGATTTTCATAAATCTATCATCTTCATCTTCTTAGCTAAATGCGCTACGGTTTTTTTATTGGACAAAGGGAGCATAATTTTTATCAAAACAATTTAGCTAAATGTAGAGAGTTGTCAAAACCGAACCGAACCACCTGAGAAAATGACCCGCACGAAATCGATAAAATTTAAATCTAAACCGACCCGATGTATAACTGAAAACCGATATGACCCGAAAAATATAAAATTCAAACCGCACCGAAACCGAACCGGATGGACCTGAACTGATATTTACCCGAACCGAAACCGACTCGAGTCGAATGTCTATTATGACCCGATACAACCCGAAACTGATATGACCCGAACCGGCCCATAACCGGTCCGAACCTCCCGATTGACACCTCCAGCTAAATGTGACTACCCTTAAACCCTTCCCTCTCCTCACCCTCCCCTCTCCCCTCTCCCCCCAACCCAACCACTGTGTCCAACCCACACCAGAAATGGCATCATTCGACCACGCCCGTGACCTCAACGACATCGCCTTAAAACCCCGCTTACTCCGCACCCTCACCAAAGACCACCTCCCGTCCGAAAAGCGAGCCTTTCGCAACCCGTCCGAACTCTCCTCTATCGTGTCTCGCCTCAGAACCCACCAACTTCTCTCCCAACAAACCCCTCCTTCTGCTGACCCCAAACATGTTTCTTCCTGGAACTCTGCCGTTGACTCTTGGGTTGACCGGGTTTTGTCCCTTGTTCGTGCCGATATGGTATATCTCTATTTACTCTGTACCACCTCTGTCTTATTGATTTCACTACATTTGCCTTTTGACACGCTGATAAGAATCGAACCCCCGACCTCATGATTGGGGCAAGAGAGCTCTAACCACTTGAGCTAGTTCTTTTCTTGCCTTTTGACACTATATGAAGTCGTATTTTGACCACTGATAACTCGAAATATATATTTGAGAAAATTGTAGAAAATCGAGATATTGATGATCGACATTTGACCTTGACAAGTGTGAAAAGGCAAATGAGATGAAATCAATGGGACGGACGGAGTATTTCTTAATTGGCATTACTATATGAAGTCGTATTTTGACCAGTGATCACTAAAAATATATGTTTGAGAAAATTGTAAAAAGTCGAGATATTGATGATCGGCATTTGACGTTGACGAGTGTGAAAAGGCAAATGTAGTGAAATTAAGGGAGGGATGAAGTATGTCATAGTTGGCATTATTGATACTTCCTCTGTCTGAAATTGATTGTGTATTTTCTAGCCAGATAAATGTTGGGCTGGAGTGTGCTTGCTTGGGCTGACTTGTACCGAGTGTAGTTCCGAACGCTTCTTGGCTTCATACCAAGATTGGTTCAATGTGCTTTTCTCGCATATTCAGGTATGTGTGTTGATTTACTCATTTCTGCAAAAAATTTTAAGTGAAATTTGAGCTATCAGGTGATTCAGATGTTATTATCTATAGAACGGAAATGAGGATTTGCATTCTTTAACGCAAGTAAATAATGATCAGTTGCTCTTAGGGGAGACTGACTGCTTTTATGATAAAATAGACGAGCCCATGCTGGCCCAACAAAGAGCTTAAGCTAATTTAGCTTGAAAGGAGCTCGTGAAAGTAGACGGTCTCTTTCAAGAATTTGTGAATAACGTAATGTATGCTCCCTATGATCCATTACATCTGCAAGTTAGGAACATTTCATGTTAAATTGGATAAAGGGCTGTCTGGTATTATTATCAGTTTCCAGTTTTTAGTTTTCGAAGTGTTAGGAAAATGTATGTAAGCTGTTTAACTATTTGTTTTACATTAGTCAGAGGTCATAAATTATATCAGCATGATTAATCTCAAGAGTTAAGAGTCAAAAGTAACTACTCATGATGATACCAATTAAGACCTAAAAAAACCTGTTTTATTGCATCAATATTATTCGTTTGCCTGCTGGAATAGATTGTAGGCTAAAATATTACACCATTACAGACCTTGCCGAATATGAATTTTTTTTTTTTTTTTTTTACACCTCAGCTGCATGTATTCTTCCATAGTTAGGATTTTGTGAGGGTGGATTTGCAATGTAGTATGGACGTTAATGCAGATGTGGAGGAAGTACTAATACTAATATATTGGTATTCCATCTGGATGTTAAGTCCATGGAAGCCATCTCACTTCAGTTATCAATAGAAGTAGCACACTTGTTTCTGTGTAGAGCTTGACCCTTGATTCTCATGTTATAAGCAGCCATCTGGAGTTTCAAAAATTGTCAAGGTAGCTTCCTGTGCTGCTGTGTCAGATTTGTTGACAAGGTGGGTCATTATAGCTCTGTGAGCGTTCATAGCAGTTTTATAAACAGCTTTCCAGGACACTTGAACTTCGCTTAATTTATTTAGTTATGTATTTTAGTTTAATCAATTTTTCATGTTCCCCGAAGTTCTTTTACAGTTCTTGTGTCCAAATGGACGGCTATGTCAAAAGTTTCTCTTTTAATAGAATTATGGTGTGTGTCTGATATATAGCTTGTCTTAAATCAGGCTTGGGGGATATTCTAACATGAAGAAAGATGGAAACTCTTTTGCTATGAAGCTTGTACAACCGGTTTTGAAGATGTTGAATGAGGATGCAAATGAGGCCATGTTGGTTAGTATTTCAAGTCTTCTACTAGATGTTAACTAAAGAAACTTAAGTGGAATGTTCTTTTCTAGAAAGAAAAGACAATTTTGAGGTTCAACATGCAATCAAAACTTAAGCTGAAGTGTGCCAACTATATGCTACATCATTATAGCAGAAGCGTAAGGGTTTCCTGAGCCATTTGATTTAGTCCATTATAATCTAAAACCATAGAACTATGAGCAATTGCAAGGGAGGCTTCATCTTGCAGATGGAAGACAGCCTTCAAAATATTTTTGTATGCTCGTCTTCTGTAGATCTCTTATACTCCTTGTTTTCTTTATTCATGTATTGTTTCTTCATTTATGGCTTTATTGGAGAGGTTCTGAGGCATGAAGGGTGGAGCAATTTTAAAATTAAATTATGCAAAAAGCAGCAACAATCTCACCCAACATAGACTGATGGGCGCCTAACTGACTCTGGGGCTCTAGTGCCTCATCCACATTAGTTGTCCTCAGTAAAATCACCTCGCCTCATGCCTATAAAGTGATGAGGGTGAAGAGCCTGTGCCACATAGCCCAGACGCTTTGTATACTTCTGGGAGGAGAGTCTTTTCTGTTTTCTTTTTCTTTTTTTTTTTTTTTTTTTGGAATTGGTGGGTTTCGCTGTGTTATTTTAGTTTTTACTACTAGCTTTGTTCAAAATGGCTTCTAATTATTATGCTCATATCAACTGAACTGAGAGAAGGCAGGGTGGAAAGTGATGTTTCAAGATTACATTTTCTAACTCTTTCACTGATTGTTTGCAGGAAATTGCAGCTCATTTATTGATCACTGTCTTAACGCATTTCCCATCATCAGTTCATCGTCATTATGACAATGTGAGCACACTTCTATATTCTGCTTGGCTATAGAAAGTGACGAGGATTCAATTGGTCATAACTCATAACCTGCTAAATATAAAGATAAGAAACACCTTATGATGTGATGATAGAAACGTACTGAGTGTAGTTCTGCACTCAAAAACCTACTGACATCTAAGGCCAGGTCTCTCTTCTAATGGGTTTTACAAGCATTAGTCTTTCCCTTTAGAGGCATTAATTTGTTAAATCCAAGCATGAGAGTTCTTATGGACAGCCACTTGTGGGCTTAGTTTTATGCAAAAGTCAAAGCAGCGGGTTTAAAGACATTTTAGATTATTTTGCCTGGTTGATTATCCTACAACTGTTAGGACTGTTCTCTGGTTTACTTGTGAATTGTGACGAACTGATCCACAAGACCACAACTGATTTTGCAGGCTGAGGCTGCTATTGTGTCAAAACTCATGTCTGGGAACAGCAATGCTGATCTGATGAAGGTCTGTGGCTTTGTTTACAGTCCCTCTAGACTACGAGTTGTTTTGGATTTGCTCAATGTTGATTCTATTTCCTTTGGTATTTGTATTCAGAAACTATCTTGTTGCTTAGCATCACTTCCAAAATCAAAAGGGGATGAAGAGAGCTGGTCTCTGATGATGCAAAAGATATTGCTATGCCTGAGTGCTCTTCTGAATAGTGCTTTAGAAGGTCTTGAAGAAGGTATGTGGGCTATTGCATTCTTGATAACTTTGCTGGATACAATGAGATGTGAATAACAGCCTTTTGCCTACCTTTCAGAGTCCAAACGTGGTGAGGCTGTTACATTATTGGTTCCACCAGGGAAAGATCCTCCACCACCTTTGGGGGGGCAACTGATTGGGGGAGAGGCATTAAACAATGGGGAGATTTCCCAGCAATTGGTAATATCGACAATCTCGTCACTGCTGCATTGTTGCTGTACAATGCTTACAGGTTTCTATCCTGTTCAGGTAGCGTTATGTAGCTCAGACTGCTGTTTGCAAATTATTCATCAGAATGTGGAATCTTCTATTCATATTACTAGCAGACGTCGTTGATTATGACGTTCGCTGAATTTGTCAAGACGTTGTGGATCTCTACAAATCACTCCTTTTAAGTATTTTCTTCTTCTTATTTTAAGCATAGGTCGCAGTTCCTGTTAGCCCATTGTTGGCTTTAGTTGGAAGGGTGTTAAGGGTGAATGGGTCTTTACCAGAAGCCTTGCAGCTATTCACAACTGCAATGCAACAAGAGTTTGTATGCTTTCAACTTCCTGTTCTACAGTTAAATGTGCTTGATGTCTTTGCAGCACTTGTCAAAGGATTACACAGGTAAACCATTATCCTAGATTTGTTTAACGTCCCATTACCAGTTCCAGTGTGATGTTTTTTTCTGACGGTATTCTTCCTCATCGTTTATTTTGTTTGCAGTCAACTTTTACCTCATGCCGCTGACCTGATGTGGCTTTTAATTAAGTATTTTGAAAGATGCAAGTTGCCAGAACTAAGAACTAAAGTTTACACGATTATCAGAGCTTTATTGATCTCGATGGGTGCTGGTAGGCTGTTTTTCATATCATAAGTACTTTGTCTATAACACATTGCTTTTTTGTCCTCCTTTCTTCGCTCGAATTATGTACAAGTGCAAGCTGCCAGACATGTTAAGCAATCACACCTGCTCTTTATCTTAATTTCTCTACACTTATACTCTATTTAAGGGGAAATTAAAGTCAGTCAAAATCTGCTTCTCTTATGTTAATAGGCAAAACATGTAACCTTGGAGAATATATAGAAGCATTAAGCTGTACTGTGGCCAGTTGCAGCTTGAGGATTTTTGTACATCTTCTAATGTTTTCGTTTCATTTGAGATAGTTGTTTGAATGTTTGGACTTTGGATGCAGTTAGATAGGACAATTACTGCAAAACAAGATAGCTGAGCTTATTGTTGTAAAGCGTAAACCCTCTGTCATTTAGTTGAAGGGTAAATTATTGTTTTCTATTATAGCCCTTCCAAATATAGCCAACAATGGGGTAACTTATTGTTTTCGTTTTGGATAACTTATTTTAAGCTGAACTACCTCACTTGATTAGTTAAAGGGTAACTTATTGTGAACAAAGTACAAGTGACCCAAATATATATATGAAGGGACCACTGTCTGTTGGATAGTTACCATTTTATATCTGTCTATGGCCCCTTTAGCTGAAAAGGTGAGGTTGGTGTAACCATAAAACTGCGGTCAGATGGTTTGACACAAGACTTACTTATACTATTAATTGATTGTATTTTGTTGGACTATATGATCAAGTTTGAGGCTTAACATAACTTTCTGTCAAAGGATGGACCGTGTGAAACATTTAGATTGCAGGGAATAGGCGTCCTCCTGATAATTCCGAGGAAGTAGTGGTACTTCACTGTATGCCAAATCGGATTCATATGAAATAAATTTGTGTGAACATTTCTATGTGCTACTAGCTGTGAGCCACTCGAAGTGAAATGTCCCAAATGCACTTAAGCATATATAAAGATGTTCCATTTTTCGTGCCCAATTGATCTTTCTAGAAAATGAGAATCTCCCAGTAGAACCTCCTTTGCCAGGATTCTGTGTAGTCATAATGTGTTATAACTCCAGTTTATCAGATTGTATACTCTAAAATTTAAATCTTTCCTTTTTTTAATTTGTTATCTGTTATATAAATAGTATCCTACATTTTCCTCAGCCTGAGGTATTTCTTGCTGCTTTATCTGTATCTCTCTTCTGTGATGAATATGAAGTGGGGCTGGATCATATACTTCGTGTTTTCGAATTCATCAGGACTGGCTCTATACATTGCTCAGGAAGTGATTGACAATGGAACTATTGATTTGAAGTTTTCTGATTCTGGCTCTGATAAAGTACCTTTGAGCAATCTATCTCTCGAAGCATCCCTGCGGCAGCGCCATAAGAGGAGGAAGCATGGAGCTAAGTTTGGGCCATTTGATGAGCAGCATGCTTCATGTAGTGTTGAAGTGAAAGCACCAAAAGAGTTCCAAGCCCCAGTTTCGTTAAAAATAGCTGCAATTGAGGCATTGGAGGCTCTTCTAGTTGTGGTATGTATTCTGCTTGGCTTGCAGCATTGCAGGTCCAGTGTTAGGTCTTCTTTTCTTTCGCTTAGCAAGTGGGTTTTCATTCTGTTTATGGTCCATCATTGGACACTCTTTGCTGTATGGTATCTTTATGCATCTGTTTATATTTTTAGGGTGTACAGGAATATGAATGGTACAAGCTAAGGCACATATGGTCACTGTTTTGAGGTTTCCGATATTCAGTCCAGGAACTGTCAAAATTCATTAATTTTCGAAGGCTCTAAACAGGATGGCCATTTTGGGGATGTAGCTTAGTAATTGCATGAAAGAAATTTGTTTCTTTAACGATCTCAGTCAGTTGCAATTGATGCTTTCTCATCGTTGTACTATTCCTTTCTCTGAAGATATGTATACCTCGTGAGTGAAATATCATATGTTGTACAATATAGGAGCTGATGTAGGGGTCTAACTCCACTTCAAATGAGGGGATCATTTGAAACATATCATATAATACTTGGGAATAGTCATCCATGGAGAATGTTTTGGGTGGGTAGTCTACTTAGCTTCTTTCTGGGCTGAGGTGTCCTGGTGATCATAAGGGAACTCGTTGAACTCTCTTCAGAGGAATTGGGCCCTGTTGTAATTACTTGTGGAGGTGGATTCCTTGTCCTCCAACTCTCTTTTGTTTCTAAATAATATCCTTCTTATCTGAAATAAAAGAAGTATTGGAAATAAAGAAGAGTTGTCTATCTAAAACTCAATTGAGATGGTAAGCCAATACATTTGTTCCTTGTACTTAGATTAACAATGGGAGCTCTCCACTTCAAATTTTTCCTGGCAGTCTAGATTCTCTCAGAAATTCATAGTGGAAGAAAGAAATTTTAGGAAAATATCTAACGGAGAAGAAAGAAATCACCATTAAGGAAATGCACCACTTTCTCATTTATACAAGTGCTGTTTGCCGAAGAGTCAGGAAAATGCTGCTTTTGCTGATGGGTACATACACAAGTGTGAACCTTAAATGACACTGTGACATATATTTATGCCAAATAAGTTAGGATATGCAAACTTAAATGGGGAAATAATGACCAATGAACTATGAAGACTTTAAGATATCTATATTTTTCGTGGAGATGCTTATCTTTCCCTATCACTCGTAGACCCTCTAGAGGTTGATGTTATCTCTCATTTAAGATGCAGGGGAACGACAACTCTAGACCTTGTCTATCACTCCAGTGGAGGTTTAGTTATGCAGAATGAAAGTGAAGGATTCATGTAGATGATCCTTTTTAGCAATTAATCATTTTGACTATGGCTTCCTAAAGTAGTCCTGGTTGTGGTATCATTGCTTGCTAGCTTAGCAATTATTTTCCGAGAAAGTCTTGGGAGAGACGGTCTACTTTTATTAAACGTAGACCAAGCCATGCTGCCCAATAGAAGCATATAAATGTATAACTCAATTTGGGCTTTTAAGGAGCTTAAGAAATTTCAGCTTGCAAGGAGTGGTCTACTTTTATTTAGTCTTTTTTAATAATTTGTGTTATTTTCCTTCCTTGATCAAGCTGGAAAGCTTTTTTTTTTGGGTAGGGATCAAGTAGAAACTGAGGACTAGTAAAGGAGTGAAAATTAGTTTGAGAAAAATCTGGAGGGGACCAGCCTTACTTCAATCTTCTCACTATCTGTCAATCACGTTCGCTACATAATGCATCTATTTCAGTTTTCTTGTAGAGGGATGACTCTTTTGTTTTACAATTTCTGAGGTGCAACTCATGGGATTTGAAATGGGAGGAACTCACTATTTTGTTGGCACTGTTAGATGTTAGTATCTTTGAGACTTTTGTGATTCCCTTTTATGTGATGAATTTGGTGAAAACTCTTTATGAAGATCTTTTTGATATCACCTCTTTTAGCTGTACGTCTTTTTGCATTGACTAACGAATGCTCCTCATACACACACTTTTTTGGTTGGAAGCAAAGTTATAAGTCTATTGTGCAAACCATGACTTCGATAAAATACTATTAATAACATTTTTACTGGCTGTAAGGCCAAAATGATACCGTGGCGCGTGGTATGGCTTCACCAATTGCTATTAGCTCTTTATTAGGTTTACAGCTCACTATTTCAGTTAAAAGGGTAACTTCTTAAGTTGGGTTGATCTAAAAAAGGTCACTTTTAAGGTAAAGGAGTCTGATTATACTGTTTCTGTGGATGGTGACACTAGCTTAATGCTGTAATCAACAGTGTGCATAGAGGCAGAGAAGTTAAGGTCATTTGTTACTGCAGTTTGATTGAGTTGTCAGTCACTCCACAGATTGCTTTGGGTTCAAAACTTAATTGGTTCTCTTAGGCCTCAATTTATCAGCATTTCTGGTGAAAGATATTATGTGGAGTTAAGGAGCAGAATATTGTCATGTGAAATTCTCTCATGTCGTGATTACTAGGAATTCTCAGAATCTTATGAAGTTTCTCAATTGCCTACATTACAGAGCATTGAGATATTTTATTTGCTTAGTTTCTGTCTCGTGCACATGGTTCTTATTTGCTGCGTGCTGGACATGTGATTGGGTATCTGTATATGCTTTGTGCTAAAAATCTTTAGGTTGTATGCCAAATTTTGGAAACAACTTGTAAGCTCTGTATTTTCTCTCTCTCTCTCTCTCTCTCTCTCTCTCTCTCTCTCTCTCTCTCTCTTCCTTTATGTTTGCGGAGATGATAAGATGTCCTAATCACTGAAGAAGCTGCACCATTAAGCAAACCAGATATGTCACTGGAACATTTAACTTAGTTCGTTGTCTGTCATGCTCTTGCATGCAGATTGTAATCCTCCATTCCTAGAAAGGATAATTTGATTAGATTAAATTGGGAATTCCCTAAAATTATCCCTACTCGTTTCTACTTGATTAACTTTATTCTTTTCCTTGCAGCAAGTAACTATATTAACTTCTATAAAAAGGTGCTTTGTCATGTTGAGAGCAAGCTACTTATCTTGTTGTTCTTTTTCCATTTTATTACCTTTTTGTGGGATTCGGGTTTACATCGGCTGTTTGTTTAGGGGAGTGTTTTTACACTCAGAGAAGTTATTTTCACACTATTTGTAAGAGCATGGTTTAGGATGTTACTCTAAAAGCATGAATGTAATAAAATTCTCAAGTGTAAAATCAGCCGCTGACCATCTATAATTAATAGATTTTAGTAGTTTAGTTCTGTCACGCCTCCCTGCATGCTGTATTATTGAGAACGTGGAGCTTGACATGGTACTCCAGTTCTTTAGTTCATGGTAAGCTAGTTTGACAAGCTAACAAGGAAGCCACATCCCTGTACAGCTGTACTTTTCTGAAGCTATACATAAACTTATTGGAGTGTAAAATCAGCTCCTATCCATCTATGGTCCAAGGGGTGGTAGCACAGTTCTGTTACCCCTCCCTGCAAGCCGTGGTTTTTTGGAATGTTGAGCTGGAAAATGGTACTCCAGCTCTGTACTTCACTATAAGCTATTTTGAAGATAACCAAAGCCGTGTTTCTGTACCTTTGCCAACTGAAGGAACATATATGTTTTGTGCAACACTCAAGCCTCTCCTTGAGCAGCCTTTCATTCAATCTAACCAGCAAGCAATGTTCTTATACCTTTTTCTGTACATTTTCAGTTAATTTTTGGTGCTAAAGGCAGCTTATGCCTTTATTTGTGTGATTGTGTGTTCATTTGAAGCATAAAATGGATTGGTAGTTTTGCTGTCTTACCTGGAGTATGTGATTTGTCTTTGCAGGGTGGTGCTTTGAGGTCTGATAGCTGGCGTAGTAATATTGATCGTCTTTTGATAGAAGTGGTGACAAATGCTTTAAATGGGGACTGGAACAGGCCTTTGCTCTCGGGAGAATCCAGTGCAGCCTGGGAGGAATTTCAGCTTGCGGCATTGCATGCACTTTTGGCTTCTCTTCTTTGTTCAGCGGGTGTTCGCCCACCTTATCTTGCTCAGGGTCTTGAGCTTTTTCAAAAAGGTAATATAAACTGGGATGTGTATGTCTTGTTCAGTTGTTCCTTCTTGCTGGTTTAGCGTTCTGTGCTCAATGGCTTAATTTAAGCTAGTATAAAAAATAATCAGCCGAGTGTATAGCAACTGGGATTACGGCATAAAAGCGGGGCTTCCACTGGTAGGATCATCAATTTATGTTGAGGAGTCACAAGTTATAACCGTGTTACTAATGCCCAAATCAAAGGTTTTCATGTTTTGTATCAAAACTGTTTGGAATAGCTTTGGATTACAACTTCATGTGCTCTGAAGTAGTCAGCATATGACCTTCCTAATAGATCATATCAGCACAGGCTTTTTCATTCCTCTACTTTTTGGGGAAATCTAGTTCCATCTTAACCTATTAAGGTTGTTGTGGCATTATCCTTGAATGTACTTTAACACTGATGTTAACAGGTAAACGAAACACTGGAACTAAGGTTGCTGAATTTTGTGCTCAAGCTCTGTTGGCCTTGGAAGTGTTTATACATCCCAGGGCACTTCCTCTTATGGATGTGCCATTCTCATCTGGGAATAGCTGCTTTGTAGGGAGGACAGATTTGGGTGCCCCATCCCCTTATCCAAATGGCAACCTCAGGAAAGTTGTTTTTCCTGATGTTTATGACATTCAGGATGATTTTGACATGGAGAATGGTCCAGAATCTAAAGTTCCAGTGGCTGAAGTCAATAAAGATGAGAAATTTGATGGAAAGAAGCTTGACTTTGCCAGAGGTCGAAACCTCGAGGAGCCTAATATTGTTACTGGTTCATCTGACAAGGTATTACCACAGGAAAGGGGCGAAGGTTCAGAATCAACAAAACTTGGTGGTCAAAAAGAAGTAAATGATGACATAGTCATGCTTGATGTGCTACCCCATGAAGACCTTAAGAGAACATCTCCACGAACTGTTTTCCTTGATGGTGACTCTTTTGTCACGCCAAGTAGCGATCCTTTATCAGCCGGAAAGGGGCTCGTGAATGATAAATTAGATTTGGTGAACAGATCATCAACATCAGATATACACGCCCCGATTGCTAAGAGCATCGCAGCAACTGGATTTGAAAGTGAAGTTGCTGCCAGGTCTGATAACAATTCATCTAAAGTCGGAGTGATAGACAAGGATGACGAGTCATCTGATTCATTTCCTGACATTGTAGATGCAGATCCAGATACAGATTCAGATTAAGTAGTAAGTTGTAGCAGTGCCGTTTCTTGTACACAGTTGTACTAAAAATTTTGGGTTAACAAATGTGTTTATGCGCTTGAGTGATTTTAAAAAATGAAGTTTAGTTAAGGATGTCTAAGCTTGACTTCTTTTGGTGCTTACTAGTTACTACTGAAAAAGGATCCATCAATCGTAGTGATCAGACTTGTGCCCCTTCGTTCATAAAGCACACAAGTCACGCTGGTCGACTCATGTATCAAAAGAAAGATATATTTGTGTGTCTATTGGGCCATAAACACCGGCGTGTACGAACTTAAATCTCTTGATTATCATACATGAATCGAGTAAGTAGCGATATGGGTATCGAACTTTGTAGTTTGTATCATATTGAGTACTAAACTTTAAAAAGTAAAAATATGGGTATCGAAATGGGTAAAGACCATCATGGCCCTTTTTGAAACAAAAAAAAAAAACCACGCAGTGCACCATCCTCAAAGGCAAAGCCTTAACCACCACTTTCTCTCCTCAAACTTACCATTATCCCACCAACCCGCCGCCTCCCTCTCCTTCCCACCACTATGACCCCCCAACCTTGTTGCCCACCCCTTTCCCATTGCCACCCATCGAGGTGCCTAACAACATTTCACAAAAACACTCCTCAACACCTTGGTTCAAGACCCATCCACCCACCCACCCACCCACGAACAACACCATCATCCTTATTCCACGACGACCACTAAGACAACCCCATATTTCAACCTCCTGATCAACTCTCATTGTCCGACAAGTCTCACTTCATTAAAAAAAAAAAAACAAAGATCACTCATCGACTAAATCCTCCTCTCCCACCTTTCTCCCATATCTATAATATGCTGCTAATGTGTGTGAGTTAGGTAATCGTGGTGGTGGTTTCGTGATTGTGGTCACGGAGACATATAGTTGTTGTGGCGTTCCTAAGTGTCGGTGGTGGTGGTGCTAATGTCATGGGTCATTGGTTGTGGAGTCGGTCATGGTTTTGGAGGGGTCGGGAATGTTGGTGGGTAGGTTTTATGGTTAGTGGGATATCTGGGTTGGATTGGCTATTGTAAGGGTGATGGTAGGTGGTGCGGTGAGGATGATGGACTCTAGAAGAGGAGGGAGGAATGTAGGGGGGATGATGTAAAAAGGCGGACTAATGCACGGTTGGGTGTGTGGGGTCGTGGTGTTATGGTTTTCGAGGGAGTGACCAAGGAAGTCATTTTCGGTTGGAAAACAAAAGTCTTACTTAAAAAGTACAAAATCCAGCATCACTTATCTTCTCCTTAAAAACCTCAAATCAATGGTGCCGTCAAGGTCGCAAACAAGAATATGAAGACTATTTTGGAGAAAATGTCTGAACACTACATGGATTGGCTAAACAAAATCCCATTTGCACTATAGGGATATAGAACTTCAATCCGTACATCAACTAGAGCAACTCCATACTCCTTGATATACGGGATGGAAGCAGTTCAACCCGTAGTACTTGAGGTGCCATCGCTTAGGATAGTGTTAAAAAGTGAGCTATCAAAGGCCGAATGGGCGCGTGCACGCTATGAGGAGTTAGTGTTAATGTACGAACGTCGATTTCGTGCATTACATAACCTCCAAATCTACTAGAAAAGAATTGCTCGCTATTTTAATAAAAAAGTTAAAACGCAAAACATACATGAAGGTTCTCAAGTACTTAAAGAGCTCTGCGCTCCAAACCTGGACCCTCGCGGGAAATTTAAGCCAGATTGGTCTGGACCCTAGAGAGTTAGGAAGATTCTCTCAAGCGGGGAAGCAATCTTAGAAGACCTTGACGGGAATTAAATGTCCAAATACACAAACTTAGATAAACTCAAAAGGTACTATACTTAGAAAACTTGGAGTACATCGAATAAAAGTTCAATCAACTTTAACCAAGCTAAGGCCAAACCCACATTCATACAAGATGCGTGTAAATATGTGCAAAAAAAAAAAAAATACAAATAAAAAATAAATGCGCCATCACTAGCGACGCACCAACAATGCCTAAGTAAAAACAGTGACACGTAAAGTTTGACCACATACAATGAGCTACAAAGTGGTTTGATTCCTAGTATTCTGGATACGTAGGCAGCTTTTCAGCTCAACCACATCATGTCAAATTTTCAAAGTTGCACAAAAAGATGATGTTCATTAAAAATATTATCTATAAAACAATAAACTCCTCAATGAGGTAGTTCGACATAACATTGTTCATAAAACAATATTTTAAGACTTAAAAAAATAAAGAAACCTAACTCTAAGCGCGTACATAATACGCTTATAACTATTTCTAAGTAGGACCACTATTCTACTTTGGAGCCAAGCCTGACATAAAGCTCTTCTTCAACTTGAATATATGCGTAGTTAGAGCTGGCACTTGCATAATGCGTCTGAACTCTTCATGAATGTCATCAAGTGTCCCGACATTATCATCATTGCAAATGTCCTCTCCTCATCCATTAATTCCATGACAGTTGGAATACACTCATCTTGGTCAAGTTCACGTTCATCGAGTCCAACTGTCTCCTCCTCTAGCATAGGGTCCACTTACTCAGGCTCATTCACATCATTTGGAAACATGAAAGTCCAAGGACCAGTTCAAGGGCCCCTAGCTTTGCCGGATCGTGTCCCTAAGCGGTGGTTTTAGAGCCCCCCCCTCCCTTCCTAGACGGGCGGCTCCGGGCGCTCACAGTGTCCGTAGAGATAAGGCCCTTGGTCCTGATAGATATTCTAATGGGTTTTATAAGGATTCATGGAGTATTGGGGGGAAAGAAGTTACTGAAGCTCTACTGGATTTCTTCAAAACTGGAAAGCTGGTGAAGCAAATAAATGCTGCAATTTCGACTCAGCTTCCTAAGGTACTAATCCAACTTCATTTGGAAAATTTAGGTCTATAGCTTGTTATATATGATCAATAAATTGATCTCAAATATCATTGGCAAGTTATGTGCTGCGTGACATTATTAGCCCTGTTCAAAGTGCTTTTTATTCAAGGGAGGTATATTGTGGAGAACATTATGATATGTTAGGATTTGGTGAAAGGGTATACTCGTGGGAAAGGAACTCCTAAATATCTGATGAAAGTGGATTTCAAAAAGGCATATGATTCGATTCAATGAGAATTTGTTAGAGGCATGTTATATGCTCTGAATTTTCCTAAAAGATTCATACAACTAGTTATGGAATGTGTATCAACTACTCCTACAAGATTCATACAACTAGTTGTGGAATGTGTATCAACTACAACTTTCCCTTTTTGGCTATGTTTGGTAAAACTGACTGAAAAGGTGACTGGAAACTGAAAAGGTACATGAAAACTGAAAAGGTGACTGAAAATTTAAGGTGACTGGAATTTTTGGATCAGGTACATCATATAGCTTATAATTTCAGGCGACTGAAATTCATTTCAGGTAGCGTTACCAAACGACCTTAAAATTTAAGCTACCTGAAATTTTGGTCAAACTAGGCAACCTAATCAAATAAGGTGACTGAAATGTCTTACCAAACACACTCTTTATGTGAATGGACAAGTATATGGATAATTTATAGGGAAGAGGGGATTGAGGCAAGGTATCCACTTTCTCCATTGTTATATACCATTTGCATGGAGTATTTAAGCAGAAGATAAATGTATACTCCTGATTAAGGCTGTGTAATGAATGCTTTACTACTCACTCCGGACTTGAAAGATGACGTATACGTACAAATGTACAAGAGCTTGAGGTAGTCTTTTTTTTTTTTTGGATAATTTGCCCAGAATAATCCCAAGTTTGACTGGTCTTCCAAAAATATTCCCAACTTTGGATTATTCCTTAATCCAAGTTTAATTCATTTTTCCAGTTTTTGTTCCTAGTTACCTGTAAAGCGGTTTAGCCCGTTAAAATCCAGTCACATGTCCTTTATAATTAGGGATTTTCTCTAAAATACCCCTGAGGTATAGCATAAAAGTCAAAATACCCCCGTGTTTTTTCGAGAAAGCCAGAATACCCCTCATGTCGATTTTTCGACCTAAAATGCCCTTAATGATAAACGCCGTTAGTTTTTCAGTTGGATAAGTTGTTATAATGTTAATTAACAGCCAATCCAATACTAATTATCAACTAATCGAATAACATAACATAGAAATTAGAAATTAGCCTTTTTCCCTTCATCTTTATTTCCTTTCCCTCTTCACTTTCTTCCTCCCCAACCCCCATGACCCACCACCAGCCCCCCACCAATCGCACCTCCAACTGACCCACCAAGCCCCATCGACCCACCAGCCCCTCTCCCCACTGAACCACCCCAGCCCCACCCCCCACGACCGATCACCATCCCCACCCCCAACTGACCCACACTGGCCCCATGCCCCATGCCCCACCGCAGCCCCACCCCTACTCGTACAACGCGCAACCCCACCCCCAACGTTGCGCCCGACACCAACCTTGACCCACCCAGCCCCACCTTCCCCATCCCCCTTTCCTCCTTCCCGGCCCACCTTCCTCTTACCTACCCCCTTTCCTCCTTCCCGACCCCCCCTCTTCCTCCTCCCTAAACACGCCATC
>CAAKMY010066170.1:7676-39134 GCA_901111285.1 Corrigiola litoralis
TCTCTCTTTTTTTTTTCCAAACACTTTACACTTGACATATTATTAGTGGCATGGACCATTGGTCCTGGACCACCTAATAATTTCTCTACCGGAGAAATTTTAGGTTCCCTATCTCTTACCAAAAATCATTGGCAGGTTCAATACCTTCAATAATAGCTCCTATGAGGGGAATTCAGTGTTGTGTGGAAGTCGACTGTCCAACAAGTGCGAAAACGCAAATATTCCAGTGTTGCTTGATAGGCAACGAAAGTGATGAGGACTTCAAGTTGATTGACTGGATTATGAGATCACAAGGGTGTGTAAGTGGATTTATAATTGGCTTCATCATTGGGAAGTTATACATCACGGACAAGTACCATGAATGGTTTATGGAGATGTTTTAAATTCAAAGAAGGCCAAGGAGAAGAGTGGGTAGAGCATCAAGACATAGGCGATAAATTTGGTCTGAATGGTGTCTTCACATCATCACATGTATATCAGTTGCGCACAAGGTCTAATGAGTTCTTCTATACTTTCTACTATGCTATTGTATAGACTTTTGTGATGGACTTTTTTGTCCTTTTCTTTGTATTTACCGATTTTTTGATGATCACGTATCTAAGCATGTACTCTGTTTGCTGCATGAATAACACAACACCTTGTCAGAAAAGTAACTCTTCCAGTGTCTTGCGTAACACATCATAGATTACTAAAACTCTGTATAATGGATATTTTATACTTTCTGTTACAGTCCCTAACTTTTAGCTTAAATGGCTAATTAACGTCTAGTCACATATTAGAACTCTAAAACAGGTTGAAGTGTTCTATTCCTCTAGCTCGTTTAAAGCCTCGGCCTAACAAAAGTTGAAGTAGATTCTGAGATTGGAGACTAAATTTATTGAACATTTTTCACAGTAAAGACATACTTTCAGCAAGGCTAGTACACAAGAACCCCACAGCAGAAAGTTAAAACCAAAGAAAAAATTTACTCCAGCAGCTTTACAAAGGACAGAAGTGCAAACAGTGAACTCGTAATTTTCTCTTAAACCAATATTTACACGCAAGTCGCAAGGAGCTCATATGGGCATAAACAAGAAACGCTTATGTTATTTATAACATCAGAAATTCAGAACTGAAAACGAGCATTTCAGGTGGTTCCACCCACTCCTAGCTACGCTGCAAGAATTTAGCTAAAAGCTCCCTCATGGTGCTCCCTAATGTATCAACATAACTGCAGCACTGCTCTCCATAACTCGAGTCATGGTGGCCATGCAATGCAACATCCCAAAGCAACTTATCACCACAATCAAGCATAATGTTGTGGAGCAAACAACAGGTCACGATAATGCTCGGCAGTTTCCTCTTATCAGGTCTCCACATGACCTTGTTAAGAATTCTCCAACTTCCCTTCAAAAGTGATAAAGCCCTCACCCCAGGTAACCTAGCTGCCTCATGTGCATCCCTATAGTTTGACGCATCTTGATTTTCATAAGGAGTCATTAACCAGGGAAGAAGAGGATACTGAGTCCCACCAACTATATATTCTCTAATTTCGTCATCATCTAACTTCACTTTGTTGCTTAATCGTTCTCCATTTTCACAGAGCTTGTAAACCCCAGAACATTTTAGGAGTCTAGACACCGACATTGCCCCTGGCCAACCAGTAACGACATCAAGAAACCGCATCTCATCATCAACAACTCCTTGAACCAACATACTATAGTTGTTGGCCTCATCACACCAATCATCCGAAGTTTCAACAGCCGGAAGGGTCATGACAATATGTGTAGCATCTATTGCACCACAACAATTTGGCAACCCAAACAACTTTTGAAACTTCAATTTGATCTCCTCCAACCGCTTCTGATCAGGCCACTTAATATGATGCCTAGCACGCTCCTCCAACGACTCTATAAATCTCCAAGTAACCTGAGAAACAGTAGACTGACCCACCCCAAATGCTGCACCAACTGAAACCTGTGAGTCACCAGAAGCCAACCTCCTCATCGCAATAGCAACTTGTTTCTCAACACTAAGAAGCCTCCCTTCTATGTTGATCAACCCCGAAGGCGGTCTGGAAATCAAGTCCTCCCTAACAATTGAGCATATATACTCGAATGTCGTTTTCGACACCCTAAAGAAATACTTGAACCCCTCCTCTTCATCTCTAGGTATTGTCAAACCTGAAAGTTTTCCCAAGTACAGAATTTCTAGTCAATTTCCAACTTCTTGAGTTTAACTTCACTTAAAACACTCAAAACCACAACATATCCACATATTGACATGACAGAAAGTCTTGGGAAAAACCGTCTTTTTCATCAAAAAAGTAGACGGAGTCATGCTAGCCTAACAAAGGATCTATATCTCTAATTTGACTTGGGCTTGCAAAAGGCTTGAGTTGATTTAGCTTGCGGGGTAATAAAAGTAAACGGTCGTTTCCAAAAAAATTGTGTTAACATGATGATACAAATAAATAAGCAAAAACTTGTATGAGACCATCTCACCAAAACATGTCCATAAACTTAACAAGTTTGCTCTTTTAGAGTTAAAACCTCAGTCTTTAAAAATAGAAGCTCAAAGTTAGTTAATTTCCATTATTTAGTAAAGCTCAATGTTGTTAAATAGATAAAAATCGATATTTTAAGCTCAAAATTCAATATTATAGTATCACAAATTATTAGAAACGACAGTCTATTTTTATTATAAAAGCAAACCAACTCCCAGCAAGCTAATTTTCTTAAGGTCCCTAGAAGCCCAAATGGAGTTATTGATTTATATGCCTTTATTGGATCAACATGACTCCGCCTACTTTTAAGATAAAATAGACAGTCTCACCATATTCCTAAGTCTCACTCAAATAAAAATCACAACTTAATTTCACTCCAACAGCCACTTTAAGCCAAAACCACAATCAGATGCAAGCTCAAATAACTAAAAAGCAGAAAAATTCAGCAATTCAGACCAAAAATGAAAGAAAGATCAAAACTTGACAAATTCCCACCAAATATATACATCATCAAATAAAAAACACTACTTAAGTTAAACTTAAACAGCCAATTAAACCAAAACCCATAATCATATGCAAGCTGAAATAGCTAAAAAACAGAAATTTCAGCAATTCAGACTAAAAATGGAAGAAAGATCACAACTTGACAAATACCCATCAAATATATATCAACAAATTGCATTTTCATGACAGAAGAACAGCAAGAACAGCAGAAAATAACAAATTAATCAAAAAAAAAAAAGAGTAAGAAAGTTGAAGGCTTTAAGTACCTGGAGAAGACAAGCTTTTGTGCCAGAAAGAATCCCACCAATCAGATTCAATTGGTTTATGTTCAATTGGAACTACATTTACAGTCTTTATTTTCTTCTTTGATTTCTTCATATTTTTCTTGGTTTTCTTTGATTTTTTCTTCAAAGTAGTCATGACTGAGGAAGTTTGATATGAAATGTCACTGTGTAATTGAAAGAGGAACAGAGAGGGGTAAATTATGTAGAAAAAAATAATAAGAAGAAAAAGGAAATAAATGTAAGTGCTTGGTAATTTTTATTTTATTTTTATGGTTTTGGAATGACCACATAAATAAGAACTTGTAAGGATTATACTTTAAATTGCATAATTAATTAAATAAAGGTTTTATTCTTAATTTGGAAGTAGAATATAAGTTAATTAAATGATAAGTTTCTATCAACGTTGTAGAAACAAATAATAACTTTTGGCAAACAAAAAATGGTATCTTTAAAATGGTCTTAATTTCAACTTAAAAAAAAAAATCCCATAGAAGATTTTTGTATGTATCAATTAAGGAGCAAAACTCTTTAGGTGGCGTTTGGTTCACTTATTGACTTTGGGCTGATATTCGAGGTTAGGAATCCCGGAAAATAAAATGGATCTCACTACAATTAGTCTTGATATAAAGTAGTGTATGTTCGAACAATGATGATTCCATGTTCATTAACTCTCATTTGCAACATAGTGATTCTTACTATCAATATTGGTTGGTCAAGTTGATCAGGGGTTTGAATCCCGACTCTTGCATATAGATGAAATTATGGAGCAACTAAATTTGGGAGGGGCTACCCATTACCTTTAGTTTCCGAAGTATATTATCCCTACTATCGGTAAGGATACTCCTAAGACACCAAAAAAAACATAGTGATTCTTATTTAACCAAAATGTACAGCTGATCGACTTTTAATTCAAAAAAGACCCAAATACAAATAGTCCTGAAATTAACTCAATCTGAAACACATCGGACCCAAATCTTATGTGAATGATCCGTTTGCCAAGTCTTTTACTTCATTTTTATTGTTTTTCTTTTTCTTGAACAAAAAACATAATTTTCATGTAACATCACTTTTGGTCCATGAAGCATCAAAGTGATATTCATTAGTATTGTACTAGCTAAGAAGTATTTCTGTGTGGTTTTTAAGGAACCACAAAAATGTGAGGGTAAGAAGACTTCTAGGCAGATGGTACGGTATTATTAAGCGACTAGTGGAAGACATTAATAAAAAAACTGAAGCCAATCCCCTCGTCTAGAACCAGTTGCCTTGCAAGCCCAAGTGTTCGGAAGCCTCAACTACATGGTTTTGTTAAGGCCAACGTGGATGTAGGAGTAGAGGACAGTGGTTGGGTAGAGCTGGGCGCTGTAATTCGAGATGATAGTGGTAAGGTCTTGTTCACGGCGGTTCGTCGGATCAAGGCGTGGTGGTCTCCTATTGTTACAGAAAGCAAGGCGGCATTGGCCTGAAATTGCTTGAGCAATCAACTTCCATCATGCTCTCCTTGAATCAGACGCTCAAATATTGATCCCAGATAGGATAAAGGCTCATCCCATTTTACGGAACTTGATTGAATCCTTGAGCACATTCTCCTTACAAGTTGCGCTTTTTCTTCCAATTCTTGGTAACATGGAATAGTGGTTTCTGGTGTACAAACAATGCTTGGAAATAAAAATTGTTACCGAAGGATTCTGTACCCTACTCGTGCCCATCAACATATAGCACTATACATCATGACTTTTATGTCAAAAAATGCTAAAAAGCATTTCCATTTCATTACTATTTGCAAATTTATAATAATTAACTTGTCACGGTTCATACAATACATAACTATTAGTATATCAACTCATATAAAGCTATACTGATTTGTTCTCTGTAACATTTCATTACAATTGGAAGATGCTTAGACTACATTCATAAAGAACTTCTCACAATTCATACAGTACGTACAAACCCTTTCACCATATTGCATGCTCTACAAAATAATTTTACATATTGAAAGACGTCTACCTACTTAAAGTCAAAAACTCATCAAGATCATTATGTTTTCCGATACTTGACTTTGGATCTTAATTATTTGATCCAATAATTTAGCTGCTACGAGTTGTACGTAAAATTTTCCCTTAAAATAGCACATCATCAAAGCTAGATGGAGCTTGGCATGCATTGAGTAACTTAAACCCTGTTGCTCCGTGTCTCTGATTCTCCAGCTGATCTTGAGCTTGACTTGGTGTTCTAAGTGTGGAGCATGTAGGAACATGCTCCGACTGCCTCCCCAACAGTCAGATGTACCCATTCTTGTCCTAGCAGTTCAAGAAATTTGGACCTGTCTAGCTTCTTCATCACTTCTCCTCCAGGATTTGCCAATACAAGCTAAAAATAGAGACAAAAGAGCACTAGTATTAAGAACAAACCATGAGTCCATGACCATATAATGATCTTATACCATTAACAAGAAACTACAAGTACCTTAAGCTTTCTTCTGTCAATGATCTTCTTCACTTCTTCAAACATGCTAATACCGCTTGTATCGATGCATGCAACAGCTGTAGAATCACAATATTAAGACTATTAATCTCAGTATACAAAAATTATAGGAGAGTCACCACCAACTAGACCCCTACCAGTATCAAAGTGTTGTATGAGACCATTTAAATTTAAGTTAAAAGTAGACCTTCTCTTATAATATGTTTGTGTTCCACTAAATACTGAATTATGACTTCAGACAAGCCAATGTGCATCTTACTGTGACTACATGATATGTTGAGCAGGTCTTTTACTCCCCCTTTGTTCATAGCATTGTCGTACTATAAGTTATTTATGTAAGCAAATGAACTAAAAAGTACAGAAGATGTCCATTCAAGTTCATGACTTTACCACTCATATCTAGAATCACGTAGTGTAAACTGGCCTCTCCCGACTGCTTCAACCTATCTTCCTCTTCATCTATCCACCTTAGGATCCTGTAAACAAACATGCAATTTTTGGTATGAATCAACATCTATATAAAATTGCCTTTTAAGTGATTGAACTTTGTATGTAATCTTACCTTTCTCTCAAGTAACCAGCATTGGCAAAGTATATGGGAGCACCAATCTCAAGTATCAGAATCCCGGGCACGGTTTGAGCTGCAGGGTACTGATCAACACTTCTATAACATATGGAATTAGGCACATTACCCATAACAAATGTTCTAGGTCTTGCCACGAATAACAGAACCCTTAACACAGACAATGCGACCTGCATATTCACAAACAATATCATTTGCTAGTTAGTCCATGTACCAAAACAGCTTGGAAATTTCTATTGATTAGATGAAATGGTTATGTTCTTGACATACCGCAATGACTAAACCAATTTCAACACTGCCAAAGACCACACCAATATAGGCACTCATGCAAACCACAAAGTCGAACTTGTCAACCTTCCACAGATGTATTGCGGCCTGGTAGTCTATAAGGCCAAGCATAGCTGACATAATAATTGATGAAAGGACCACAAGAGGAGTGTAATGGAACAACGGTGTGAGGAACAACAAAGTGATCATTACAGCAATCGACATTACTATGTTTGAAGCTGCTGTTTTGCAACCTGCATTGTAGTTTACAGCAGATCGCGAAAATGGACCTGGCCAATTATGAACAAATAGCATTAATAGGCAATCTTCAAACATTCTACTTAGAACTTTATCACAGTGATCATGTAATAGTTGATTAGTTGTACCAGTTGTGAGGTAGCAAGAGGTGCAAGAGCCAAGAATGTTCATCATTCCAAAGGCAATCATTTCTTTGTTTCCATCAATGTTGTAATTCTTAAACATTGCAAAGCTTCTTCCCACTGCAATTCCTTCCTGCATTTATGTTGTTGGGTAAGTCCATTGGATTGTGTGTTATGCATGTTATAATATGGGAGGACTATAATATTTGGCTTACAATACTACCTCTATTTTAAATAGGTCTAAGTACATACTAACATACTCTATCTCAGTGACTTCAATTCTTTTTCTACATTTTCAAAAATATACGAGGGCAAAATCAAAAAAGTGTAAGGAATTAACTGAAACGAGGGGAGTATGACTTACTTTATTGATTAATATCTTATATAACATCTTAATTCACTCTTGAATAGATTAGAAAATGAACACTAAGGTTCAGAAGCTTACAGCCAATGCAATGATGCCAGTAACAATGCCAGTTTTGAGAGCCACTGGAAAATAGGGAGAATAAAATGCAAATTCCTCAAAAGATGGTGGATTAAGACCTTTCTTCAAGTACCCAATCTGCAAAAGGTGTCAAGTATACAAAAAATTGTTAAGAGCATAGGTCATAGGAAAACCTTATACTAGTCGTAATTATCTATTCCTGTAATGAGTTTGATCAATCAACGAAATAATATCGTTTCTTCTAATCTCAAAGTCTTGAAATAATTTGCCACTGGACGTACTATACAATGATTTTATTTGTTTATGTGTAAAGTTGAAACTTATTTGTACATGGTATTTTCATCTTTGAACAAATCATTATCTTGTAAATTGAAATGGTATTTAAGATATGTTAGCTTAAGTGACTTAGTGTAGCAGATGTCACTCCGCTTAGCCAGTAAGGTCTTTGAAAGATCTTAAGATCGTAATCAAGACCAATGTTCGGATATTATATATCGTCCTCTTCTAAAAAGCAACACTAATAATTAATAAGTTGTGGCTTGTGGGGGTACATGATTTGGGAAATAATTGTTCACTAGTCCTATATGTTTGGACAAAACTTCTGAAACACAAAGAAGGGGAATATTCTACCAAGAAGAAAAGCAGAACCTATTGCGTACACCTGAGAGTACGTACTCTCAAATATATTTTTATGTACCTTTGTGTATTTTTTGTGTACCTTTGATAAGTTTTTATGTACCATAGTGAAAATATTGTATAATTCTAATTTATTGAAGGTACACAAAAAAATATACAAAGTACATAATATATACCTAGAGTTGAACTTACTTGAGAGTATATAATCTCAGGTTTACCTAGGGGTGTTCATCGGTCCAGGACCGGACCGGACCGGACCGAACCGGACCGGACCGAAGACCGAATTTGGAAAAAACTTGGACCGAAGACCGGACCGAAATCCAACCGGTCTTGGACCGGACCGGACCGGAAAAACCCGGACCGGACCGAGACCGGACCGAAAGACCGAAATCTAACTTTTTACGATTTCTTTTTTAAACTTTTGGAGATAAAAAATATATAAGTACATGTGCTATTACAATACTACTTAATCCATCAATAACAATAAATAAGGAGGTTAATTTATACATAAAAAGATCACATTTAATCTAACATTTTGAAAGTTTTGAGTTATTTTTTCATAAAAATCAGTTTTTTCGGTCCATCCGGTCCGGACCGAAAAATTTCGGCCTTGGACCGGACCGGACCGAAGACCGAAATTTAAAATTTCATGGACCGAAGACCGGACCTAAACCTTTTCGGTCCGGGTTCGGTCTGGACCGAACGGTCCGTTCCGGTCCGGACCGAAATGTGAACAGCTCTAGGTGTACCTAATAATTTGCCGAAGAAAAGGGTGCATCAGCATCACCAATTGTAAGAATCTTTGGACTTATTCTGACATAAGGAAATTATGGGCCACTTGGCCATGCCAACATATCTCTATGATGATTGCGTGAGCAGTAGAGTATTGGGTTGAGGAATAGGGCCCGCTGATAATGTCCATTTTAAGGCCATTACTGGGTAGGCTCAGTTGCTTTTTTCCATATGACAACTTCAGCCCACAGTGGTTTGGATTCACTGGTCCGAGCAAATATTCTTGGCATCCATCTGCGGTACATGTTTCGACCACGTATGTCGGAATTTTGTGGTCCAAGGTAGCAATTTAAGTGGATTATGATGCCTTTTGGTATCTTTGATCCACACTGCTATCATATTTACTCGCTTAATAAAGAGATGTTTCAATGATTAGCGTTAGAAAAAATCTATATAAAGAGTATTTATCGAGTAGTTACACTTAAAATTTAGTAAGCACAATTTGACATAGATTGTTCAAATCCTTTATATTTTTCGGGGTCGAAATAATTATGTGGGAGAGTGGCTAGCAAATTAGTATCAATCACCTAAGATTAAGGGTTCAATGATCATATGTATATTTGCCCAACTTACTCCTCTTGTACAAACATAAGTTTATTACTCTATGTTTCAAACAAAAACTTAATTAGCTTTGATAAAGCATTAGTCGTATAAGTAATAAATTTGCATGAAATGTCGAATGGGATCAAACGGTGTATATATAAGCTTACCACTTGCACACCATGTTTTTCAGCATGGGTAAGATAAACTAGAAGACTTCCCAAAATGACTGAAGTTAGAGGAGCCATGGCTGCTACCCAAAAGAACTTTGGCTTCTTTTTGCTCTACATCCAAACAAAGTAAAAATGGTGTGGGCAACCTATAAGTAATAATTAAATAGCAAATTTTCTGTTTTACATTTCTTTATCTCAAAAGCATATACTAATTCAGTGATGTTGATGCTTGCAAATTGCAATTGATCTGATGTATTGTGTAGGTGTTCATGTTAGCTGACTTACAAAGTATCGGGTAAGGAGGAGGAAGAAAAGAAAACAGCATCCCAACACTGCACTTTCCCATCGCCACTGTAATATTATACACAAATTCGTCAATATATATTACTGAAGTTATCGATTAAAGTTAACAGGTAGGTATTGGATAATTCTACAATGAGTACAATATTAAATATCTCTACAATGGAGTATCACCAAATGACACCATCTCATTTCCCTTAGCTTTAAGTAATATAGA
Organism: Corrigiola litoralis; assembly: GCA_901111285.1. Taxonomy (NCBI): domain Eukaryota; kingdom Viridiplantae; phylum Streptophyta; class Magnoliopsida; order Caryophyllales; family Caryophyllaceae; genus Corrigiola; species Corrigiola litoralis. Next base: position 17,764 of record CAAKMY010066170.1, read on the forward strand.
ATTTTATAAAATTATCTTAACTATTGTTACAAAAGCTTACTAAATCTTTCATGCATGTATCATATGCTAGATACTATCAAGTGGCCTAGCTACAAGTCTGATGGGTTTATGTAATAATAACTTAAGCTACGTACTTAATTGTTAGGAATCTTAGGAAATGAGTGATTAGCCAACAAAACATGATGGAGCAAAAAGAATAATAACATAAGTCAACAAAATAAATACAGACTATACGAAGTAGTACTAGTTAGTAACCTGGTGTTCTTGGGAAAAAACAGAGCGCATAACATCGATGAGATCTGTGGCCTGTGTGAAATGATTAAGACCCAGTATCCCTTTAAGCTGTTGCAAGCACACCACAGTAGCTGCCCCTCCCATGAACCCCACTATTGTAGCATGTGATAGAAAATCCACTATGAACCCTAGTCTGCATTATCACCAAATGTATGAAGTCATTACACAACGCACTACTTCGTACTTAGAAATGCTTCATCATAAAATATTAATCAAAGTACTATATGTCTAAATTTTGTTATGTAAGTTGCTCACACATGCTAGGTTCTCACCATATAACAAAAACCAAACTTGTTGATTATTTTTTGTATAGCAATAAGTTGACAATACATTAAACTTACAAAAAATATCTAATCTACATTCTGATAAGAAAAGGCATAGCATTCATTTGCATATGAGGTGGTTCAGACTTCAGACAACTGTGATGAAAATTATGATATTATGTCAAGGAGTGATGTTTATTTTCAGTGTCACAATCATATTTTTTTCCCAGGAAAAAAAAAAAACAAATTGGAATAAATATGAAAATACCATCAATGGCACTTGTTATCTTCCTTAAAACAGAGAAACTACAAAACTCATCGACACAATCAAAAAAAACGTTAGGAATTATCAATCAATACAATGTAGGAATGTTCAAGACGTCTACAGTTCGACACCGTCATGCATGCATAATGGTTTATATAAATTGATGGTAAGTTCTTGTGACAAATTAGCTACACGTATAGATAAATATTCAAACTCCAGCATAATATCGCCAATTTACGCTTTTACTTGTATGCAACTTTGGGACAAAAAAGAGTTAAAAGAACACTTTGCAAGCTGCATTGCCAAGGCCTACAATAAAAACCTCCGTCTGGCTTGTCTTTATGTCTAGATGGTAAGGGGATGAAACAAAAGCGAATACATTTGAAAATGGACATGTGAATAGAAGATCAGGAAGTGTATGAAAGGTCCAACAACTAAATGACAAAAATTATTCCTCATGGCTGAAACGCTTTTGTCATTCACTGCTTCACTACCTATCCAAAATCCAGCCCACAGGCCAACTATCCATGACTCCCATACATGATACATCCAAACATGATCTCTTCTTACCACTATCATATTATGAAGTAATTATTGAAGAGTAAAGTTAGGCCATATAATTAGGTGTTCAACTTATTAAAGACTTTCCTGATCATGTTGAAATCTCATATTTCTTGATTTCTTTTACCACGACATTACCGACTCCAATATAGAAAGAAAAATAAAGCCAGCCTTTTTTTCTTTTTATTAATATCATGCTCAGATTAAATAATTTTTTGCAAGAACAAATTAAGTTTAGTTCCCTTATCCAGCAAATGGTTTGACGTAAGTGTAGGGAGTTGCATGATGCATGTTTTGAAGAGGAAACTTGTTCAAACTTATGCGTCTTTTTTTGTTGCATGTAGTTCCACCTTCTAACACTATATAATTTCAAGTTAAAGCAGGTCAGTGGACGTAGAATGTACGAACCTCAATAGACCTAAAGTTACTTCGAGAAGTCCAGCAACAAGAGTGGCAGTAAAGGCAAGCTGAACGAATAGCTTTGGGTTCTCGGTAGGACTAACAGCACTACTGAGCATAGACCCCGTTAAGAGTGATGCGACTGCAACTGTCCCGACTGCCAAATCTCTCGAGCTACCCATCATGGCGTATATCAATGGTGGAACAAAGCTAGAATCTGTAAATGATCCCCAAATAAGAGTTGTTACATAAATATGAATAAGTTTTTAATTTGAAGTTAAACAATAAGAAAATGCTTATCTAAGTTAGGGATTTTGTGTCATTTAATTCAATATGATCCTTGTCGTTTATATCATATTTGTTTTTTGTTATAGATTATGAGATGTATCTCCTTATTTGCAATAATTATGTAGGTTGGAGTTACATTTGTAGTGCACCTTAATTAACTTTTTTTATCTATCAGAAAAAAAATTACCTAACTGTGACGCTATGGGTATATTGCGTATTGAAGTTTGTTTAAAATACATAATACTCATTATGCTGGTTTTACCAATATCAGTGATGTTGATGATGACATCTTCACTCAACTAGTGAAACTAGCTCACCAAAAGATCATCCACCAAATGAAGAATCTAAGAATCTTATTTAGGCAAGACAAGATTTTCGTTTTGGATCATGTTCATGCATGTGTGCTTATATATTAAATCCCTGTAACCTATCAAAAAGGTCAGTACAGAAAGTGCTGCAGTACGTATAAGATTGTTGATTGGATCTTTACTGGCAATTTGTTAATCGTAATGAAATACATAAAGTAATTATCCAACGAATACTTGAATAATTAAGTGCGCGCATTCCAGTTTTTATGTCGATGCTCTCAAAATTTTTTAAATTCAGAACTATCATGCACTGAGCATACATTTTTAAAATATGGCTACTAATTAATTAGTGACTAGACTGTAAATCAAGAATATATGAGTGGCCATTGGATAATTTGTACTGCATATATACTGATTCTTGGCACAATTAATGATTTTTCCCTTATAATTCTATAATTTACTGATAATCAATAATAGCTCATGATAAACAGTTCTATAATAATTGTAGTCTCTAATGACAATTGAAAGCATACACATCGGACTAGTATTTCATTTAATACGGTTTTAATAAGATAATTTATGCGCACATTTCAGGGCAAAAAAAAAAATGATATGCTAGTGTGATTATTATATTACCCGTTAGGTTACTCATTAAGCAAGTAACTAAGATAGAGGTAAAGCGATAATCACTATATATCAAACAAAAGTACTTAACCGAATTTTTGTCATTCTATGCTTGTAGGTTGTAGCATACAACAACTATAAATAATTTACATATATGTATTTGGCGTTGGGATCCTCTACCGTTTATTTTTTATAGAGTTTGTAGAGTTTACCAATAATAGTAATAATTTATTTCCTAATTTTCTCAATTATTCAAACTTTTAGCTTTAGGGCTTTAATTATCGAATAGCTTATGTTTCATCTTATATTTGGAAAGTTTTGAATATGCAAGTAGCCAAGACTAATCTTGTTGCTTCTTTCACGAATCACCTATGTGATGTCGTATACCCTTACGGCCTTACCCCTTACCATTACTTGTTTTCTTATTTTCTTGGTTTTGATTATAAAACAAACATGAAGAATTGACATAAATAAAGAGACTAAGATATCGAGTACGTATGGACTAATTCATATAAATGAACTTTATCTCAAAAAATATATCAGTATGAATGAAGGTAGTAGAGACTTACATAGCCCAAGGACGGGGGGCAAGTTGGCAAGCTTAGCGTAGCTAATCCCTTGAGGGATAGCAAGGCTAGCAATAGTAATTCCAGCAATGAGATCCGACTTCAAGAACCCAAGGCTATACCGTGGAGCCCACTCAAGGAAGGGAAAGAAATACTGTAACCCAAGTATGAACTTCTTAGACCTAGGTTGGTTCTTAAACTGTCTAAGCGGGTCATCAGGAAAGAATGTCTCCTTCAAAGATGTCTGTAAAGACCTGAAAAAGGGCTGTGGTGGCGGCACCGCCACCCGGTTCTTGCATTGCTCCATATACTTAGCCCTTTGTACGTAATCTGAGTCTTGGTTTCCTTAGTAACGCTAGAATATAATGTATAAATACGCAAAGGTTACGTTTTTGTACAATGTTGTGTATTAGTTATATGGTCGGACTTTGGACCGACTATAGTTTTGCGCTAGGCTATCTAGTTTGCTGTTTTAAGTGGTGCGTATATGAAGAAAGTAAGCTAAAGGTTGTAGGATAAGAAAAGGAGGAGGGGAAGTATTGCTAGAAGTAGAATATGCTAAGAGATTATTGTGTTGGGATAGAATGGAGGATACACATATATAGGGGACTCGGGAGTGTTTTTTTGGCAAAGAGGAAGTCATTATGGACCTAAAGCACTGTAGAGAGTGGTAAAAAGGGTCCCACTTGCTGATATCACGTCAGTTTGACACGTGTGTGTTCCTTGCAAGTTACAAGGAGTTGTTTGTAGGATATGCACTCTAGCTAGACCCGTCAAAAATGGACTCGACCCGAATTCGACTATATCGATCGAAAATTTGTTATGATTGAGGTCATTTGACTATGTGCTCAAATAGACTTTCACTTCTTTCGCACCAAAAAAAAAAAGACTTTCACTTTTTTTTTTTCTGATATAAAGACCCGAAGGTCAACATCATTGAATGGATAATTCCTCCGAACATAACAAGCTCTCAAGACCAGGGGCGGGTCTTCACTCCAAATCCTACTACCTATAGACCAAGGTTGGTAGTGAGCCAAGCCATGGGCTACTTTATTACAAGCTCTACTCATGAAATTGAAAGAAATACTAGCAAACTTAAAAGATAACTCTAAAATATCATCCACAAGAAGGTAAAGATTACTACGCCCGCCCTTACGATCATTAATAGCTTTTACTAAAGTCTGGCAATCCGACTCCACACAAACTTTATCAAACCCATACGCCAACGCTGACTGCAAACCCCACAGCATCGCCTTCGCCTCTGCTACTGAAGGATCAAGAGATTCCACCCTATGATGCACCCCGGCCAAGTGCCAACACCCTACCTCGTCTCGAATCACAAAACCAAGGCCATAACCATGATCATCATCAATACACGCGTCTGAATTTAACTTGAACAAGCCCGCAGGAGGGCCTTGGCATTTGCTCTTCACCGCGTTTCCTCTAACAGCCCCACCATCCTCAACTTTCCACAAGCACTCAACTGAGTCCGCATATGATAGAATCAAGAATGGCAAAGAGTTTATCCCTTCAAAAATCATCTTGTTCCTTGCTCCCCAAACAGCCCAACAAATGGTCAAAAACCGAGCCCGCTCTCTTCCTCCTAGCCTGGCCAACGCATCCCCAATCCAATCCCTCGCATCCACCCAATTCTTCTCCAAATCGATATCCATTTGCGCTTCCTCCCACACTTGCGCAGCTAACACACAACCGCGCAAAAGCATGTAATCCATCCTCATAAGGAGACGAGCACAACAGGCAACATGCATCAAACCCACCTATTCTCTTACTCAAGCTAGCTCTCGTAGGTAGTGCATCCCTACAAACCCTCCAAACAAAGACCTTCGCACGAGGTAAAATTCTGCAGCTCCAGATATCACGCCAAATCACATCATCCTTACGCGAACTCGACGCCTCTGTCCCATGCAAATCTTGGCCAAACAGTGCATGATATGTTGAACGAACATAATAGTTACCATCTTTCTCGAGCTCCCAGCATAGCGTATCCTCCACCCTCCTCGAACTCAACGCAATACTAGCTATCCTTGCTGCCTCGAAAGGGAGAAAAAGATCATCGAGCAGCTCTCTGATTATCAAAACTTTTTAGGGTAGTCCGGGTGAACCTGATCAGACCATATGAAAATCATTTAAATTAAGATCAAAAAGATAATTTTATTTTAATAATTTTCAAATTAATTCATAAAATTATTGTATAATAAAATAAAATTACTATATTTTTCAATAATAAAAAAATGGCTAGTAAGATAAGTGTTTTTGATTTGTGTTTCGACCCTAATTAAGTCGATCAGAACATTTATACATACCAAGCTCGAATTACACACCATATACATATGATTGTGCTCGTATTTACCGTACCCAACCCACGGTAACATTTGACACGTAACTCATAGGCGAAGCTTTGTCAACCTCTTTGCTTTTTCTAACTTTTTACTTGGGCTCTCTAATTCCAACTTTGGATAACGGTAATTACTTTTTTATGTGTCCTAATGTTGGAGATAAGCTATGGAAGAACACGGGCAAGAATGCTCATACATTACCATTAAATTGATGTTAGTTTAGCACAAGACATAAATAATATATGTGTTTATATATCATTAACTTGTGTTTGTGTAATTAAATTTTATTAACATTGGCTTTTTTAGTTTTAGTTGTACTAAAATGGTTATCAAACTTGTCATTACCAAACAACATTGATCTTTTGTATTTTCCCTAGAAAAAACGATGATAGAATTGAATTCAATATGTATACTTCCAAATAGTCTATTGCATCAATGACCAATTAAGTAAATAAAGCACGGGTCATAACTCATAAGTCCTAAATCGAACCACAACTAATTATCAGTATGGACATCATCGAATGACGTCATCTCTATTATTTCCAATAACAAAATAGTTTAATTAGCTTGTTTTTTTAACAACAGAATGATATATCATTTGGCGACTTGCCTAATCAACAAAGTTACATACAACTCAACCTTCAAGTTGATCACACCAAATATAAAAAGTTAGAAGCTAAGCTAATTCTTCTTAGCTCTTATACCCTCAAATCTGATTACTTATATTATTTTTTGTGTATTAAAGCAGTTAGTACTATAGAAGAGAAAGTTATGAATATTCGAACCCAATACAAGTTTCAAATAGCTTGAAACTCAAGCCAACCATGCTCCTCAATTTGGTACATGAACGCGGCATATCTTGTTTCCTACTTCCTAGTGACACGGTCCAAGGACCATGAATTTCCTGAAGTGGCACATTCTAGTGGTAATGGATTATGATTGGCTTGTGTCATAACTTGATTACTGGTAACAAGCCACGTGGTGGATGAATTATTAGCTGATGACCAAATGGGAAAGGAGAACGAATTGTTTGCCATTCGAATTCTGTAACTACTACTACTAACTTTAATCGACCAGCATTGTGCAGTTCAGCAGTTGTGCAGTGCTTTAAGTTTCATTGATGAAGATTTTTACTGTATTTTAATGTATAATTATAGCATAAAGCCAGAATTGATTTGATTTAGTTTGGTACAGTTTGCTGCTTCCATAAGAAATCATTATCAATTAGTTTTCACAAATACGTGTAATACTATTTCATTGCTAGTCAACTTGATCATCAGAATGGACACAAAAAATAGTTCTCTTGATACCTAACAGTGCCTACCCATAATACAAAGACTACACATTTCTCTATCAAAGAATGATAGCTGAATGTCTCGAGTTTGAATTTCAGTAGCCTCCATAGCAGAGTTTAATTATTAAGAATTTTCATCATTTTTATTTGACGCTAAATAGACCTCGTGTGAAGGGGCAAATTTCAAATATGTCCATTAATTAGTCTTTAAGTGTCCAATCTTCAACTTAGGCTTTACTTGAGTTGGTTTTACCACATATGAAATATGTACTCTAGGAAATTGAATAACTAAATAAATTAGAATTTATCTCCAAACTATCTATGATATTTTGGGTTGCTTGAAGTGGTTAGTATGTTAGTATATCGTTTGGTACATGTATATGGGTTTTTCCAGCACAAGAAGGCAAAGCCATAAGAATAAGTTGTAAATGAGATTCGAAGCCTATTATAAAATATCGCTTTATACAAATTATCTTGGCAATAATTAAGCTATACTAGATGCTATCCACGTCAAGACTTACTCCTATTTGATAACAAACATAGAAAGCAAGTAATAGACCAAATTCTAACAACACAACTGATCGAAACTATCATAATAATAGAAGATGAATTCTCTGTACTTTTGCCTAGTTGACAAAACGTAGTACTATTATCACACGGTTTTTTCCCCTAATTATTCTACTTCTGCTATTTCATACCTTCAATACAGTTCACTCGTTAAACACAGTAGAATCACATTTTCCTATAAGATGCTATCAGCCAATCATCTAATTATCAACTGATCGTCCAAGTTGGTAGAACCAATTGCATCAGACATATATATGAGTTAAAGTCGCCTAACTTATTAGCATCTAATACTTTATATCAAATCATAAACTGATGTACTCCGTAACAATGATAAGGAAGCTTATTTAGATAAAGCAAGAGGCCAGTTTGATCACGGGCAGGAAGGTTCTGCACTTCTGCCCTGCGAAGACAAAAGAAACCCACATGCACAGTTTGAGAACAGTTTCCTGGATTATTTATCTTACCAATTGCATTACGACGCTTATTTTATTTCTCAATGTTGTGTATTATTGGTAGGAACAAAGAATTTCAATGAGCTTGAAAATACATTCGATAGTGAACGGCATGCTGGGAGACAATATATAGCAGAGTATACATGGTCATGGTCTCGCACCTGCTGTATATAAATTCACAGTCCTTGACCAGGCTTTTGTCCCATTAGCATGAATCATGATAATGGTAACTGGACATGACCAGCTCAAACTACAAAATCAAACCAAATACGTACTGTATACCTTTTGTTACTTGTTACGCTTGTACGACATGAATATATTAATTTAATTGAAGATTAAGTTAATGCTTAGTGCCATGAATTCAAAGAGTGCTATAATAATTATCATAGAGATATAAATGGCTAATGTATGTGATAGTGCTTAATTTTATACACTCAGTATATATGTGTATCTATATTTTACTTTTTAGATATAAAAAATAATAATAATATGATCGATCCATCCCATCATTGTCATTAGGAATTGGCTTCCAACCCGCGCACATCAGAAGACGTTGGACCGTTTATTTCTGTATTCTTTTGTTTTTTATCTAAGGCTTGTTCTTTACACCGTTTATTTCTGTATTCTTTTTTTTTTTTTCTGACTATTGTGTATTTTATGTAATTTTTCTGAACTTTCTGTATTTCCAGTAACTTTTCTGAACTTTCTGTATTTAAAATATGTAGAAAGAGGTCAAAAAAGGTAGAAATGGATAATAATATTAATAAAATTACTATCACGATTTTATAATCTTGTATCCGTCACTACTATAGAAGCTAAGAATTGAAGGGTAACAAATTAAAATTTATATAGGTTTTTGTTTTTTTGACATTGGTAAAAAGAGAGTAAATATACCAGCTAAAGAAATAAAGAAAAACGACAATTAAACACCTGATTTACCCTACTTTTGAAGAATTTTATACAGTTATACATGGCCATTGCGCGCTTATTCGGGCCGATGGAGCACTTGGAGGTGTTAATTAAAGGCGCCTAAACCCATCCAGATACCTACCTAATTACATACAGAATAGACTTTTGGCAGATCCCCTGCTATAATAGCACGTACCATGTTGTGCGTGATTTTATTGCGATTTGTGAGGAGAGGAGAGGAGACCATCTAAAGTGTGTATAGCATGTTTTCAAAAAAAAAAAAAAAAAGTGTGTATAGCATGGTGATGTACTGATGTGTAAAACTGTAAATGTAGGGTATTCATTAACACTAGTTTTTTCACAAGGTCAAAGAAGCTCCTACATTTCTTTGCATATCAAGATTCAAGAGTGTTCCCAAATCAAAATCCTAGTCTACTCAATCAAATCCCAATAACCCAGACTTTCTTATCCGATTCCAATTGAAATTTCAGTTAATGATGTCTCAATCCCTTTATCACTTCAACAACCAAAAAAAGATGGGATTTGAATTAGCTCTCTCTCCAATTAAATACAACAAAATACTGCAAGGAGGAGATTGTTATTTCTATAATAGCAATGATTTATCACTACTCACAATTCGAGCTGCGAACTCAGTTCATACAGAAGACAAGAGTTCACCATCAACTAGTACATCCATGGACTGTGAGTTTAGCGTATTTACTGTTGATAGTGAATGGGTCACCGGAAATTCCAGAAAGAGGACACTTGAGAGTTCACCGTCAACTAGCTTCCTTCATGATACTACCATATCTAATAAAAAATGCAAGCTGGATACTGAGGCTGAGATTGACATCAAATTTCTTGCTATAGGAAGTAAGCTTAACAAGAAGCAAAAGAAAGGTAGCAGCAATAAGAAGTTGAGGAAGAATAAGTCATGTGATCAATCCCAATCTGTTAATCAAGATAAAACCGTGGATACCCCTGCTCTGGAAGGGACTTCTTCAGTTAAAGATAATGAAGTTGAAGCAAGAGGCAAGAGGCCTCTTTATGAGAGTAACCCAGCTGGCGGATGTTATAAGGAGGTAGAGATTGATTTTCCGGCGCCGAAGAAAATTAAATTGGGTGTTGAGAATGTTTCAACTAAGGAACTTAGCGCATCTTTGGTTGCATCAGTTCGTGGAGGTGGTTACCAGAAGAGTGATGATCTGAACCTGAGGACCCCCTCCTCTTCCTCCCAGGCCTTGGGTGACATATGCGTTGGCAATGAAGGTCAAGGAAGTGATGATCCTGCTGCTGGAAACGTTGGACTGGGTGTGGTGGCTTCCCAAAAAGAGCCACCAAAGGCGCCATGAAGGTGATATCCTGGAACTGCAGGGGCTTAGGTGGAGTGGACTCCCTTGCGGTTCCTTATGCGAAGTGGTTAGTCCACACTTTCAATCCGTCTTTTTTGTTTTTAATGGAAATTAAGTCCTCTTACGCTGAGGCAATCCGCAAGTTAGGTTTTGGGGATGTTCCTTTTGCTTATGGATGTGATGCTGATGGTACAAGGGGTGGATTGCTTATTGTAGGTTTTACTTCTTTGCGTGTTGTTGTGCTTTTTTGCTCTCCCAATGTCATCTTGTGTGAAATAGTGGATTCAGATGGGTTTGTCTGGTATTTGATGTGTCTCTATGGCGCTCCTTGTGTGTCTGATCGATTGGGTGTCTGGGACCTCGTTTCTTCTCTTTTAAACTCTTACACTAATTGTTTGATTGTCGGCGACTTCAACCAAGTGGAGCTTTATGAGGACAAATTAGGGGGTTCTGCATTGATAAGTGGCTGGAGGGACTTTGTCTTGTGGCGCATTAATAATGAGCTAGCTGAAATTCCCTTTAATGGCCCAAGGTTCACTTGGAACAATGGGAGAGATGGTGAAGAACTAATCCTTGAAAGGCTCGATAGGGCCTACGGCACTAATACTTGGTTTGATCGCTTCCCTAACACTCATGTTTTAAACCAACCTATTCTTGCTTCAGATCATGCTGCCATTGTGGTTAATTTGAATGATGTGTTGATGCGTAAGAAAAGGCCATATAAGATTGAGAATTGGTGTCTTCTAGCTAAAGACGTTGTGGATTTAATTGCGCAAGTTTGGGGTGAGCGTATCCATGGATCTGCTATGTTCAGTATTGCTAGGAGGTTTGAGTTGATCAAAGATAAACTCCTCTCCTGGTGCGTTAATCATAGAAGGAGGTGGGGCATTGATTGGGGAAGTATGGTTAGAGAATTGAGAGAGGTTGGCGAAAATGTGACCTCTATAGATGATGCTGCCTCATTCCTTTCTTGTCGCAACACATGGGTCTCTGTGGCTGAAATGGGTTTGAGTTATTGGAAACAAAGGTCGAAATTGAGATGGATCTTGGATGGTGACTCAAGCTCTAAGCTCTTCTTTGCTACTGCTAGGAAAAGGAAGGCCCAAAATCAAATTCGTATGATTCAAGATTTGGATGGAAGTTGGATTACTTCAATGGACCAAATTTCTGACAATTTTGTCCACTATTTTAAGAAGGTGTTTACACCGTCAAGTGAAAGTGTTGTTGCTGCTTGCCCGCTCATCTACTTGGATTCTTTAATTGTCAATAAAATATCTTCTCCAGATCGCGAGACTTTGGTACGTAATTTTTCTTATGAGGAAGTCAAGCGTGCTGTTTTTAGCTTAAGCCCAGGCAAGTCTCCTGGCCCTGATGGTATCACTGCTGATCTAATTCAGAGTAACTGGGATCTTATGGGGCATGACATCTTCTCAGCTATTTCCCACTTTTTTCATACTGGCTTCTTGTTAAAAGAATGGAATAAGAGTTTCATCTCCCTGATCCCCAAGGTTGATAATCCCACTAGTGTTTCCCAGTTTAGACCAATTAGCCTTTGCAATGTGTTGTACAAGTGTATTTCTAAATGTTTGGTGGGTAGGCTGAAGGTGATCATGCCTAAGATTGTTGGAGATTTTCAAACCGCGTTTGTTTCCGGTAGATTAATGGCAGATAGCTGTTTAGTGGCTCATGAAATTATATCGCACATTAACAGGAGAAGGTCTACAAGTACTTATCTGGTGGCTCTAAAAGTGGATATGAGTAAGGCCTTTGATAGAGTTAACTGGGAGTTTCTGGTGAAAGTTCTTCATGCCTATCAATTCCCTTATTCATGGATTAGATGGATTCACCAATGCATTTCTACTGTTTCATATAAGGTTCTAGTGAATGGCATTCCTTCCTCTTCGTTTAAGCCTCTTTGCGGCATTCGCCAGGGAGATCCGCTCTCCCCATACTTGTTTATCATGTGTATGGAGGTCCTCTCAAATATGCTTAAGTTTCATGAGCAGCATGGGCTTTTCAAGGGTATTAAGATTTCTCGTCGTGCTCCGTCAATCTCCCATCTTTTTTATGCAGATGACGCATTCTTCTTTTTTGAGGCTACTCCGGAGTCTTGTGCCAATGTGATTGCCGTTATTAAACACTTCTGTGAGCTATCAGGTCAGGTGGTAAATTTAGATAAGTCCTTTGTTAAATTCTCCCCGAATACACCTGAAGACCTGAAACTCCACATGAAATCAGTTCTTGGGGTGGGCGAAGTGGCCAATATTGGTAAATACTTGGGAGTCCCTGTTGACTTACTGGGTGCCAAGACTAGATGCTTTAACTTTGTTTTGGACTTGGTGCTCAAAAAAGTCGACTCCTGGAACTGTGTCAGATTTTCTCAAGCAGGCAAGATTGTTTTAATCAACTCCATTCTAATTGCCTTGTTTTCGCATATAATGATGGTGTTTCAGTTCCCCAAAGGAATATGTTCTAAAATTAATAGCCTTCTTGTGTCCTTTTGGTGGGCTAAGGCTGGTAAAAGGAGCATCCATTGGGTAAGCAAAGATGCGATTTCGCTACCTAAAGGTTTTGGTGGCTTGGGTATTCGTGAAGTGTCGGCCTTCAATGATTCTTTGCTGATGAAACAGATTTGGCGCATTTTGCATAACCCCCAATTATTAGTTTCTAAGTTATATGTTGCTAAGTATGGCAAGAGATTTAACATGCGCAGGACTGAAACTTGTCGGCCAGTGGGAGCTACCTCTTGGGCTTGGAGAGGCTTTGATCGCGTTCTGTCCCTGTTTAGAGAAGGTTTTGTTTGGAAAGTTGGTACTGGTAATAACATTAGAATAACCGACAGAAATTGGGTTCCATCTGGTCCTGCTCTTTGTCGTGAGGATGTTCCGATTGCCAGGGTTAACGGTGCTTTTGTCCGTGACCTCAAGCTTCAGGATGGGTCTGACTGGGATAGACCTAAGGTTTTTTCCCTCTTTGAACGGAAAACTGCATTAGAAATTGTGAGTTTGGAATTGCCTTTGCAACCAAGGGATGATTTCTTGTACTGGAAGTATACTTTATCTGGTGAATTCTCCGTCAAATCTGGTTACGCCTTTATCACTTCTAAGAATGATGTTATCTCAACTATACCTGAATTTGAACAGCGCTTTTGGAAGCGTTTTTGGGCTTTGAACTTGCTCCCCAAATGGAAGGTGTTCTTTTGGAAGTTGGTTTACAATGCTTTGCCACTTAGAATCAATTTGGCAAGGAGGGGAATTATTCCCTTTGATGTTTGTGTCTTTTGTGATAATTGCGAAGAGACATCAGATCATTTGTTCCGTTTTTGTCTAGTTACGCAACACATTTGGAAAGCCTCCCGACTGGGTTTAAATACGCAGGCAAGTAGTTCTATACAGCTACGAAAATGGCTAATGGATTTTGTACTCTTCCTTCTCAAACTACCCGAGGGTCATTTTCTGGTTGATTTTTTTGTGAGCACTTTATGGGCTTTATGGTTGCACAGAAATGATATCGCCATTAAAGGAGCTACCGTCCAGCCTGAGTGGGTACTTAAGCATGCGACAGATTTGGTAAACGACAAGAACCGTGCAGACACCAAAGGTCATAATAATTCTTCCCTTTGTGATGATAAGGTTGGGCTTCCTCCTGGTTTCTCTTTAGTTAATATTGGTAGATGCAAGGCTAGTTTTGTGGATTCTGTTGTGCTTCAAATCGATGCTTCTTGGAGGAAGGAGGATAGGTATGGTGTAGCAACTTGGGTTGGCTGGAGCAACTTCAGATCTGTTAGAATTGGGAGTGGTTCCTATGCAAGGTTTACGTCGTCAAGTTTGCAAGCTGAAGCGTTGGCTTGCCTTCATGCTCTTAAGTGGGCTATTGGGTTGGGTGTGGGAGATGTGGTTATCTACACTGATTGTCTTATGCTAATCTTGGTACTTCGCAATCTCTCTACCGTGCCAATTCAATCCAAGTGGATTTTCAAAGATATCCTTGAGACAGCTGAGCATTTTGAGTCATGTTGTATACTTAAGGTGGCAAGAGAAGATGTTCAGGAGGCTCATAACCTTGCACAAGAATATAGGAATGCTGGTAACCCCGGTTGTAGGTTCTAATTTTTATGCTTTTGTTTTAGTTATTTTCAGCTTTGTCAAAAAAAAAAAAAAAAAAGATTCAAGAGTGTGGGGAGTGTCTCCACTCAAACACCTGGTTATTTAACCAATACGAGGTAGCTTATTACGGCAAGCTACTGTGTGATATATTAACACTTTGATAGTCAACATATGTATCAATTTATGTACACGTACAGTACATGCATCAATGCACGTATGATGATAGTTCAAGAATTTCGCTTCTTCTGAATTATTGAGACTGAAATGATCGATCGAATATTCCTACGAAGTCCCTCTATTACCTCCCTAGCGAACATCTTCTGCACTTAGTAGTATATATATATATAACAGTCATTTTTTACCATATAGGATCATGCTATTTAGCCGTAGGTTGGGATATTATTGTCCACATATTTAAGAGCAATCGATATTCAACTGACCTGATGATTGTTTTCTTGCATTATTTGGTTGACCTTTGTCTTGGAAAAAAATTTGAAAGCTAGAAGACATTTTATATAATCATGTAAAGGAAGTCAATGGGATAGAAATGGAGCACTTATAGTGGCTACACTGATTGGTCCATGCTACTCGCAAATTAGATCAGATTGCTGCCTTGTCGCCCTGTATCACTTCAAAAGTTACGCAAGCTAGTGAGAAGCTGTTCGTGGTGACATTTGCACGATTTGGACGACCCGCCGCATGATGACTTCTATAGTTCTATGTATAGTTCTATGTGACTAATGTCAGAAGGGCGGTGGTGCCATTCCATTCAGATTTTTTAATGTGGTTGCAATTCAGCGAAATTCTGTTGATTTTGGATTGCTCGCGATGTGATCAGCAGCTCTAGCCTCTAGGCTTTATGTTTAAGAAGAACGATCTGAGTAGCTAGGAAAGAAAAGAGAGTCGAGGTTGTAACTTATGTGGGGTACAAATGCCGCAGAATGTATATACCAAGAATGTAATTGTAAACTATGCATGCCATATTTTAATATTTTTAAAAGAATACTCTAAGCATATTTATTTGTTTAACATTTAAATCCGGTGCTGCGCTACGCCGCTACTAGCTAGAACCTCATCTTTGAACATTGGACTAAAAATGATTTATTTTGGAGCTTGAAAATTTTGTTATACTATTTACTTAAAGGTCCTAGTAAATTGAGAATACCATTCAAAAAGCTTAAAGTCTTGTGATAGTACTTTTTTTTAAGTTAAAAATATTATATTGTTTTTAAACGGTTATTTCTCAACTTAAAGTGGTTATTATTTTCTATGTTGTTGATAAAAAAAAAGGCCATTTAAATTCAATTTATAATAAGGTCTAATTTTAAGTTATAACTATATCTCCTCTTATAGATTTGTGTTTAAACCATATAAACCTAAAGTTATACATTATATACCGCTAGTCTTAGGACTTAGGAGAGAACTTGTATCGTAAAAGTAGACGTGTTTATCCAGCCATGTTGAAAGGAGCTTGATATGATTTAGCTCACAAAAAAATTGTCTATTTTTATGATAAAAGTAGACGATTTTCCTTAAAAACTTGTGCACTATGTGTGGGGTGGGGTGAGGGGGGAATCATAGTTGCTAAGAAACTGCCAACCAAGAGATTTCAAAACCCAGAACAAAGGAGTGAATTGTGCCTATAAAGGAAAGCAACAACCACTTGTTCATGGAATGATAAGCTCACATGGAAAATTATATGGTAACTGCTAAGTCCACTGACCAATTTATGGCTCCACAGTGTTGCGTAACCACATCATAATTAGCTTGCCCTTTAGTTCCATTACACTTGGTTTGGTTCTTGGCTATCGAAAGGAATAACATGAAAAACTTGGTTTGCCGTTTGCCAGCACTCCAAATTTGCTTTTGCCGTGTCCAACTTTACTATTACTAACGAGGAGAATGCAAGGATGGGAATCATCTTGTTCGATTGGTTGGGCTGCTATGGAAGAGTGGGAGGGAGAGTATGGTTTTTTTTTTTTTTTTAGTTTACGTCATATTTTAGTCTGGATTTAAGTCGAATTAGACTATTTAAAACCTTAAAGTTCTGCTTTATATGAGTTTTTACATGGTTGTATTTTTGATGGCATGGTCTTAAACTTAAAGACATCAGATTACGGAACATACAAATATTTGTGGTGCATATGGGTTCACATGCGTTACATATTATTATAAACTTGAAGTGTATATATATCCTATACTGAACATTGGCATTGGATTTCCAGGATTGTTGCATAGTTATAATTTATTGGGCTATTTCTATAAATATAAATCCCTAACCCTCAATCCCTCATGCATTGAGTATTTTGAGTGATAAGCTATCGAATCTCTTACATGCATGCATATATAGACCTACTAACAAGTAACAATATAGACCATACACGGATATATACCATTCATAAAGCAGCATCGCATACCATCAGCTAATACGGAGTATCTCTTATATATGTATCATACAGACCCTACCGCTAAAGAGCTCATTATAATGGATATTGGAAAAAACTCCGAGTCTCCGATAACTTGAAAGCTTTTAAAGCCTCGAAATTAAAGTAAACAAAATTCTCCTCAACCTGTTACCTGTATGCGCGCATGAGACTGTACATAGTCTCAACCATGTACAATCTCTAGTACAATTTCATGGATCATTACTCATTAGTCACTAGTTCTCCATTTTTATATATGTCGGAAATTTTCTGTCATTCTCATTTATTTTATTCAGTAAAACGGAGTACTACGTAATATATAGAAAATTAAACTGCCTTAGTGAAACATCAGTTAAGAGCCCAGAATCCTAGTACATGCAAATAGACATGGACCTTCGGTATAGAGAATTGCAGAATTTAAAACATGTACAGTAGGTCAATACAACAGACGGAGTATGCCATAAAAAGTGCCATGACCACATGAATAGTATTACTTGAGTTGATGGCAATCTCACCCGCATCCAGTGGATATCCATTCCGCCCGAAATTAAATGGGTCGGATATGTGTGAGACAAATTTTTTTAAATGGATATGGATATGAATGATAAGAAAATAAATGGATATGGATATGGGTGATACTAACCATTTATTCTTCCAATGGATATCCCACCCAAAATTAACCACACTAATTGTTCATAATTTACTATAAATATAAGCCGAAGTACAATTTTTATATAGTATATCCATATTTGAGGATGAAAAGTTGAACTTACTAGTTAAAATATATCGACTTTTATATTTAAGTAAGTTGGTATTTATAGTTCCCTACTTCCCTTTACTTGTGTCAAATCGCAAATAATTTTTTGTAAATGTAGCAAATTATAAGATAAGCTTTGAGATATTTGGATATCCATTGGGCACTCATTTCACCCGGTTTACCCGGTGCATATGGATATGGATGGATGAGAAAAAAATAAACAAGTATGGATATGGATATGGCCGGGTGATGTAAAAATAAATGAGTATGGATATGGATATATGTGGCTTCACCCGCCCCATATCCGCCTCATTGTCATCCCTATTCATGTATATCGAGTGGGACCATGACCACAAAATTTAGTTATCTCAAGTAGAAATTAGAATGCCCTACAAAGAATAAAGGAATGGTCGCTATATTTTGCCAACAAGCGTAAAAGAAAAGAAAAGGCCGTGGTAGCAAACTAGCAACACAAATTAACTAGGAAGACGAAGGGTCACATCGATCTTAATCATTTCTATGTAAAATAGTGAAGGAGATAGACATGAAATGCTAATGGTCGGTTGTTCCTGGATTATATTGATCATTGGTGTTCAGGCAAATTGGCATTCGTAAAGCAATGAAATATTTGCCTTCGCACTTGTTATTTTCATGTGATAATTGCAAGTCGAGAAGGGGAATATCATAGTGGAGTTAAGTGAATTTGATGAAAAGAATGAGCTTGATAGTGAAATGGGGGATCATGCTTTACTGCTATTCAGCAAGACATCAACATCATTATTACCCTAGTGAACCAAGAGATATAATGGGTGTTCTGATGGATCAAATACATAAATTAATGTATCTTGGTCAGTATATTGGAGTAACTCGTGATAGGTCATATATATATCCAAGGGTTTTTTTTTCTATATATTGGAATAGTTAATGTTGTCGGAAGGGATCTGAGGATTCTAGCCTAAAATAATACCCAAAAATGTTGATCATCCAATCATTGGATTAACCTTACTCCTCCAATAGGCTTGTATATATGAGTCTACAATCAAATATTATACGTCCACAAATAAAACACAACAGATGTCCCTTTTCCTTACTCTTAATTAATTATCTCTTAGTTTTCTCTCACCACGCAACATCACTTACTACTATTACAACACCAACTCTTCGACGTCACCAGTTTATTTTCATTGTCATGTCATCACTCATGCTGTCTTTTTCTCTCTTCCTCCGTATTCGTTGTTAATTTGAATTTATGGTGACATGGGCGGTAGTGGCACCGATTGGGCTACAAAATTCGACCTTAGGGCTGTGATTGGAGAGGCGAAGGTTGGTGGGATGCGTTTGGATGTGTTGGGCTCATGTTGATGCATTGGTGGCAACATTGGAATTAAAAATGGCGGCGACATCTAGTTGAGGGGTTGTCTTATAGGTTAATTTTCCATGGATATTGAGTATAATTATTATATATGTTGGGTATAAATGATATAAATATTGTGTACAAACATTATGAATATGATATTAGGTATAAAACTTATGGATATTTGTTTGCAACACGCATTGGTCTACGTAGATTGCACGTCCCTCATGTGTATACATTTTTCCTTATACTCAGATATACGATTTGCACGAGAGAAGGATATATAATGATTGAAACTTGGTCAATCCTCAAATGGGTTTACCACTCAATCACCGAATCAATCTTACTCTTCATACATTAATACTCCGAATGTAATACTGATACCTTGATTTGGATCATGGTGAGGGAGGGGGTTTACAATGTTCCGCAAAGGGGGTTACGTTTGTTTGAGGTGTTGGGTTGGGCCTTAAGAATACTAACTTGCTATCTTCATTAACCACGGACCATTATCAGGGCCTGTGTTTATACTTTTTAAGGGAGAAATGTGAACTGGCCTTGACCATAGTTGTGAATTTAAGCGAAGCTAGCCCATTGCCTGTTTCCTGGGTACAAGCTACTACAATGAAAGTAACCTCAATTGAAACTTTTAAGTAAAGCTGGCTCAAGCAGTCAAGCGTGCTTGCTCCTGTCAAATGTCAACAATCAAGACACCGAAAGCCTATGCGAGTCTTACAATTTGTCATCTCAGAAAAAGTAATGTTATTTGCAGAAACAAAAACGAAAACAGTCTCGTCGAGTAAATTTGCGTATATCACACTAAATATATGGGAAACTGCATATTGGATATTGATCAATTACTTAGAAAGTTCACCAATTTAAATCTGTGTGACTGGGTTAGAGAGTTCAAACCACTTAGCTAGTTCTTCTCTTGTTACTTTTGGTCTATAAGCACAATGAGATTATAACTTGTATTAGAGCCTTTGTTTAGGGTTATTTAACCATTTTGACTCGGTAGGGTTAGGATTAAGGAAGTGAACATTGCAATTTCTCATAAATCATGATTATATAATTAAACAATCGTACGAGATAATTTTGCGATGTAAATATTAAAAAAAAAAACATTTTTTGAGTTGCAATACGATATGCAATTTAGTGTATTTTGGGATAAATTACATACTTGCAAAACCACAATGTCATTAAGGAATATAATTCAAAGATAGATAATTTAAAAACGTATAAGTTATTGATTTATTGCAAACACAGTAACCTGAGTTACTTGTTTTAGAAAAACACTTTCATCAAATTTAGCACCATGCACATACACTGAGATCGTAATGTATATAACAAACATGTCAATAAGATGGTTAAACTATGAAACTATGTTTAATTTGTGTATTTATCAAAACACGCAAAATACATGACTTAAGCATTTATCAAAAATAGGCAAGAACATGTGTGAGCCCATGTGTCTTTTGTTGAAAAATTGAACGGTTTGTCTTAAAAAGAACTACTTACTATATTAATGATAAGATAAATAAATTTCATTTAGCTTATTCTTTGGATTTATGTTCCTCCTTATTGTGTCATCCCCGTGTAAACATTAAATAAATTGTGTTTGGTGTTATCCAATTTAGTGCCATGAGTGAGATGATTAACTAAAAATAGTTTGTGCCTTTACGTTTTGGAGTTATCCGTTTATAGAAAATTGAAGCTGATTGACTTAGAAATACAGAGTATTACTCCGTAGTTAATATCATGTGTTTAGTTACATATGAAAGGCGTGGTATAAAATTAGTTGTGTGTCAAAGTATCTAGTGCGAAATATTGTTTTTTGTATCTAAATCAAGAAGGTTATTGTATTGAGTCATTCTTACTAACATCAATGCTGAGATAAACCCTTATTTGAGCTTATGCACTTTGGAGGAAATATATACATCGAAAATCATTTATAATTTACATATTAACATGTAATGTTTTTTTTAAGAGAACTAAAATCATAGGGTGATTCTATAGTGGCCACAATAAAAATGTGGCCATGGCAAAATAAGTCAATCTCAACCATCCATTCTCAAAAGTTAATCTAAACTCTTGAACGGTTTGACTCTAAAAAAATCACTAAAAAAATAAAAAAAAATCTTAAGCTCTCCCGAATTCCTTAAGAATTGTCTCCCTTAGCATCTTCTTTGGAAACCTCTTTGGGAGAGGTAGAGGGGAGAGGAGGGGAGGGTGGGG
>CAAKMY010066181.1:0-14044 GCA_901111285.1 Corrigiola litoralis
ATATTCTTGTTTGTAATTTGTAATTTGTATTTTTATATAGTTGTTAATAGTTAGAATGTAATTAATTAAACTCTAGATTTAGTTTTTCCAATTTTTTGTGGGATCGACCCTTACTTATCCTTATACTAGTTGTTTATATTTTTGAGGTTAAGAAGATTTTTATAGTTTTGTATGGGACTAAACGACACCAATGTCTGTCTTTTGAATTGATTCCCATTATCCACTTGAATTCAGTGAAGTATGAATGTTCATGTACATTGTACCAACTTTATGTATATAAATAAATACTAGTAGCGACAAAATTCCCTAATGGAGCCTGTACGTCCCTTAAAAAACTATTCAAACTTCCAAAAGATAGTCTAAGTTGGATCAATTAGTCTACCTAAAGGCTAAACTCTAAAGCGCATCATGCACTCATGCGATAAGTACATCTCACCAACCTTACATAAAGAAAAGCTTTCGGTGAATCACATGATCTATAGGATCAAAGAATTAAATTTGCTTACTTAAGAACTAAATGAATACATTCCATTTGATTTTGATCAGTAATTTACTTTTCTTACGAGCTATGTTTTTACCATGAATACTAACTATTGTGCAAAGAAATAATACTAGTATCAAATCATTTTCAGTACATTCGTAGTAAGTGTTTATTACCTGTACATCCTGGGCATTGACATCAAGATGATCAGCAATCAAAAACCGAAACCTCGACGAATCAAGATTAGTGCCCGACCCAATAACCCGGTTTGATGGAAAGCCAGACAACTTCCAAGCAATATAAGTCAACACATCAACAGGATTAGAAACAATCATCAATATACAATCAGGACAATACTTTGCCAAAGGAGGAACAATCTTCCTAAAAAGGTTGACATTCCTCTGCAGTAAGTTAAGCCTAGACTCCCCAGCAATCTGCCGAGCCCCAGCAGTGATAATACAGAGGTCAGAGCTGGCCGTGACCGCGTAATCTGTAGAAGCAATGATCTTTGTACGGGGGAGGAAGGCGGCAGCGTGCTGCAGGTCAAGCATCTCACCTTGGAGCTTGTCCGGGAGCGCGTCGACAAGGGCTATTTCATCGGCTATGTCTTGGGTTAGGATGGTCTGTGCAACAGCCATGCCAACATTGCCAGTTCCAATAATGGAGATTTTGATGTGGCGCTTGGTTGGGGAGGGTGGTGCAGCTTGTTGGATTGGGGCGAAGAAGGAGCCTGCTATGTCCAGGCCACTTAGGGAGCTTCCTGATGGGGTATGGTGCATTGCCATTTCTCGATTTTTTGTGTGTTTTGCTGTCTTTGTGGTTGTGGTTGTGTTTGGTATATTTTGTGACTACAATGAGGTTTGAATAAGGGGTTTTATAGCCTTATAGGGGTTTGGGTAAAGAGGGAAGAAATGAATGTTTGGAAGATTAACTAATTGCCAAGAAAAGGTAGTGATTTTTTGGGGATATAATGTTTCCTTGTAATAGTCGTTTTTTGGTTTCTAGTTGGTCAAAGTTGTGGGCTGGTATGCTCAAACCAGAGTTGGTTTCCAACTTTCGACGCTCATTCCTATTGCTTGTGAGTTGTGAGTGGTGACTTGTCACTCAAGTTTATTAGGAACTTCCTCTATTGGAAGTTGGAAGTCAGAATATAATAACTAATTGTTCAACCTTTTCAATAGGTGTCTTGGCAAAATGTTCTAGTGTTTTATGCATACGCAAAAATGTTCAATCTCTAGTGTCTTGGCAAAATGATCTAGTGACTTATATGTTCAACCTTTTTGATAAGCAATTGCGTCATATTGTCCAAACATATAACAGCTGGACATTCAGATTCAATTGATAGTTAGTGCGTTAAGTACTCACTCAATGCAAGGACCGTGTTGTGGCCAGATCCCCGAGCTGGAGACATTTTTATATCCAAAGAATCAAAGCGGTCAATCAACTAATTAACATTAGCTGTTTGTTAATGAAAACAGCCTTTTTAGCACTTTAGCTAAACCATGTGCCAATTGCTAAGCAAAACTTGGTCCCATTGTGTGATTCTAGGCGCCATGCGTGAGAAGATTGCGGCACATCACTTTTTCCGACACCAAATAACTTGTCAATGGTCTACTCCGTACAGTATATGGTAGCCATCAAGCCTTTTCAAGTCAACGGAATCTGGAATGTTGTTGCCCCTCATTATGTGGTTGTAGGCTTGTAGCACCGTACTAGAAATTAAAGAACTCTGGTGATTTCAATTCAACAGTAACAGTTTACTAATCCTTCCTGCAGTAGGAGTTTCTTTTAGTATACTTCAACACAACTTGTTTCCAGTCATGGGTTGCTAAGGCTCCAACTATTCACACAAAAATTATACTCTATCAGCAATTCTGAATTACGATCTGTGTTTCTCTTATTTTTCTTTTTGCTTTACCCCTGTGATATATAGGTATCATCAATGGGTGGCGAATATACACAAGACGAAACATGCTTGTTCGTCTTTCCTACATTTTTGGGTGCCCAAATGCATTGATGGCTGCTAATTGGCAATAACTTCATCTAGTCGTCTCATATTCCCTCTAACATGAAATGAGTGATAAGTTGATAACTATCTGAAACATTTCATTGTGTCACTTCTTTGAGGCAACTGTGGGCTCCTAATCGTCAAATGTGAGGTCAACTTGTTTAAGATTGCTATGTTGTGAATTAAAGTGTTCTTTGATCTGGCTGCTAAGATGAATATGTTTAGTTTCTTCCCTTGCTACAGCTGACAATTTTCTGCAGGTTGGAGCATCCATAGAAGACATTCACTTTTGGGCTTTCATTTTTGGGCTTCAAGTTTTCGTTGCACCAACTACTCGCATTTCTCTTGGGCCACCTATAACCGGGTAATTTGTGCATGTAATTCAATTCATCCGTATTGTTTCTTGAAGCTTTTTTTTTGAAATTTGACATTTATCTTCACACAAAAGGGACGAAATAAAAGAAATGATGTTAGACAAAGTTTAATAACATATAACAAGATCATGAAATGAATGACAACTCGATCGAGTGAGTCAAAGGTCTTTCCTCACTTACATGCTGGAGCTTTTAACCATAGCAAATATTACAAGAGATGCGGAAAATAGTATTCATGAAATACACAAAACCTAGTGAAGGGTATAATTAGTAATAATATTGTTGTTCGCAATCCCCTCTCAACGTGGAATGTAAACAAATGTGAATAACTGATGACTTTACTGATTTGTGTCGTTGGATCCCCTCTCAAACTCCGAGTTGCTCTTGCAATTCCAGGATGGTGTTAGCACTTTTCCTAAGTTTTTCAGCCTCCTCTTCAGTGACAGGCACATTAATAACTCCTAGCACACCATTCCTCCCAAGCTGAGCCGGCAAGCTCAAGAAGACTTCTCCTCCATCGATGTGGTGGAACCCTTTTGCCAATACCGAGACCGGATGGATGCTCCTCTGGTCACGGAGTATTGATCGAGCCAGGCTTGCGGCCGAGTATCCAATGGCCAAAGAGGTGTAACCTTTCAGCTTGATCACCTCATAGGCACAATTGATCACTTCCTTGTGTATTTTGTCTAAAGTTTCTTTCTGAAAGGCAATGTGGTGCTTCTCTAAGAAGCTTAGGATAGGTACTCCTCCTATGCTTATGCTTGACCATAATGCCACCGAGCTATCGCCATGTTCTCCGATTATGTACGCCTGGAAATTTAAAATCCTTATTTCATATATGTTCATGAATATATGGAACAAAATGTATGTAGGCATGTAGCTAGCTTGTCGATATCCAACTCCAAGTAATAGCTAGGGAAACCTTACTTGTAATCTTGTTAACAGAAATACTTTAAGCATCATATATAGAACTTATTAAAAATGTATTTGTATGCAGAGATCATAATAAAGTACTCCGTACTAGGTTTTAATATCAAATGTTTCATCGCAATTGGTTTGCCAACTTGTCATTGATATAAATATGTTAATCTACAAGGATAATTGTCCTGAAATTTGCTGCCAATAACCCCCCAATATGTTTTACAATAGGGTCTAGGCTAACAAGGAAAAGCATTGATATAAAGACGACTATAAATCAGAAAAGATGCGAATTTATGCTCTCAGACTGTCAGACACGACCAAATATTCCGTAAAGAAATCTGACTAAAGAAATACTAGTGGCGACAGAATTGCCTACTGGACGCCCCTTTATAAGAATCAAGCTTGTAAAAGATAGCCACGTAAAGTGAATTAATTGGTCTAGTGTTTAGGATTGGAAACTGTACATTAAGCGCATCGATCATTCGATCATGTGATAAGTACATCTCACCAACAATTTCCGTAAAGAAAACTTCGGGAGGATCGGATGACATGATCTAGCTAGTAGAATGCATTGCAACATTTTCATGTTATTATAGGATCAGAGAATTAAATTTGCTTACTTAAGGACTAAATGAATAAATTTCATTTAATTTTCTGTAGTTAACTCTTTATACTAATGATTTTGCCATGAATATTAACTATTGAGCAAGCGTATGATGCTACCTGAACGTCATGGGCATTGACATCAAGATGATCAGCAATCAAAAACCGAAACCTCGACGAATCAAGATTAGTGCCCGACCCAATAACTCGGTTTGATGGAAACCCGGACAACTTCCAAGCAATATAAGTCAAAACATCAACAGGATTAGAAACAATCATCAATATACTATGAGGAGAATACTCAGCCAAAGGAGGAACGATCTTCCTAAAAAGGTTAACATTTCTCTGCAGTAAGTTGAGCCTAGACTCCCCAACGATCTGCCGAGCCCCAGCAGTGACAATACAAAGGTCAGAGCTGGCTGTGACCGCGTAATCAGTGGAAGCAACTATCTTTGTACGAGGAAGGAAGGCGGCAGCGTGCTGCAGGTCAAGCATCTCGCCTTGGAGCTTGTCCGGGAGTGCATCGACAAGGGCTATCACATCGGCTATGTCTTGGGTCAGAATGGTTTGTGCGATGGCCATGCCAACATTGCCAGTGCCAATGATGGAAATTTTGATACGGTGCTTGGTTGGGGAGGGTGGTGCAGCTTGTTGGATTGGGGCAAAGAAGGAGCCGGCTATGTCTATGCCACTTAGGGGGCTCGCTAATGAGGTGTGGTGCATTGCCATTCTTGTGCTTTTGTGTGTTTTGGTGTGTTTGTGTTTGTGTTTGGTATGTTTTGTGGCGAGAATGAGATTTTGAAGGAGGTTTTATAGGGGCTTTAAGCAAGGAGGAAGAAATGGATGTTTGAAAGATTGTCATTGACAAGTAAGGTAGTGATTATGCGGGGATATAATATCTCTTTTTACTAGTCGTTTTTTCGGTTTTTAGTTGGTCAAACTTGCTAGGAGTGGGGTAAAAAGAGTGGTTGTTATGTCTAAACCAGGGATGGTTTCCACTTTCTACGCTTTTGCCTGTTGGTCGTGACATGCCACAAGTAATTTTAGGATTGCTCTAATTGAAGTTGGAAGTCATAAACCTTTTCAATGGGGTGTCTTTTCTAATAATGTGAAAGTTAAAAAGTGTTTTAGATGTTCTAGGTATATGGGTGAACCTCTTGTGATGGAGGGAATAGGACCCAACTGTATATTTTATCTGCAATCATTAGTAACAATCATTCTCTTGCTTTTTTTCATATGCATACTATAACTTTTTATCAGCCCAAATATAAGATCTTCAGATTCAATTGAAGGTAAGTGCGTTAGCAAGTTCTCAACGTAACTACGTAAGGGCAACGTTGTTCCCCGATCCCCAAGCCGGAGACATTTCCATATGCAAAGCAAAGGATCAAAGCGGTTTATCAATCGAAAGTATCAAGAGCTTAGCATTGTGGTTATGCAGCCAAAAAAAAAATCAGCATAGCTTGCAGCAGTAATATTCAGCAAAACTTTATGGCTGTGAGTAGAAGATAAGCATATTCAGGTTCTAAGGCTCCATATATATGTAACGTGTCGATTAACTCTCACTCATCATCCTTATAAGGGTATTCTTCTGGAACTTGTTTCAGAAGTTTGACTTGCAACTCGTACACATCATCTCCACGTAACACATCACGGATCCATGTGACTTCAGTCTTCATTGACACCTAAGATAAGCAGGCCAAAGAAGGAGATAAATGAACTAATTCTCTGGAAAAATGTAGCAGCACAAACCACCAAGTCTTTAACACGTATCATCAAAACCAACATTACATTAAGAACGATGTTCCCCTCTAAAAGTCTCATGTACCTCCCAAAAAGCAGTTGCTCCTCTTGAAATGCAGAATGTCATAACAAACATGCTTTATTTGGTTAAATAAAGCTTAACAACAGTGTGCAACTCAAGACGCCTCCTTACAATTCCAAAAGAGGAAAATTGACTATTTCATACAAGAAAAAGGATACTGTTAGACACACTTCTTCTAAAACCCAACCCATTCACCCAACAGTCACAAGGTTCAAGCTACATGGAAAAGTTGGTGAGGTAATTCAGCACTAATGCCCATAAACATTAACTTTTCAATTAAATTAAAGGGTTCAAGTGTTAGAATGAAAGGAAGGATGCAGAAAGAAAAAGTACTCACCATCTCCAGTGCGCCTCTAACAACGCCACTCAAAATGTTGCAATAGTGAAGGCCTTGGCACGTGTCAGGAAGCTCTACAAAATCTACCAATGGATTGTCGTCCAACACCAAGCTGCAAGTCGTTCCCTCCTGATCCCAGTTGGTAACTGTTGCAGTCACCCCCAGAAACATTTTGAAGCCAACCTGTTGATGGCAACCAAACTTAAGAACAAACCTTCCCAGGAGATGTGTTGAAGAGCAACTAATAAGAATAGCTAATTTGAGAACTCCTTGCAGCCAGACAATTTTTATTTTTCCGGTTGACTGGGTTTCCTAAGTTGAGGGGGGGTAGGGTTAAACTACAACTTGGAGTTTACAAGAACAAGTATGTTTTCAAATAGCTATCAGAGAGCAAGCCATCCAATTAATCATTCAGCTCATTAACTCTAGGCTTAACCAGTAAGCACGCCCTTACCAGGCTTTGACAAGTGAGGATAAATACAAATGAGGATAAAACCATGTAGGGTCAAGCCTCTAAGAACAAAGAAAAATTTATAATCGGAAGCTAATGAGACTGAACTGACTGTCCAACTTCAATTAGACCGTGTTAGCCTACGTTTAATCAGTTTCAATTGCATTGTAACAATGATTCTTGGTTATTGGAATTATCATATTGCATAAGAGCAGTATTTTGTGGGGAAGGGTCCTTGAATATGACACGCAAGAAATAACCATATAACCATAAGTAAAATCCCAATATGGCAATCAGATTGCCCAACTTTTTTATTTTTTCTTACATTGCCCCTAAACGTGAGCCACACTTTATGGTTCACTGCTTCTGGATAGAGGGAAATGATCCACTAAGAAAGCCTAAGTTAGCCAAGAGAAAGATGCCATCGAATCATAGACGAAAATATAACATGTAGCTACTAACAGGAACACAGAAGCTCTTCGGCATTAACAAACCTTAGCAATAACATCGGCAGTCTCCTTAAAGTCCACACATCTGGAGACATTCGATTTCGCAAGAAATTCATCAATTAGACGGACACCAATATTATAACCCCTACAGGAAAATTAAATTGCCAATAGAAAGTTAGATGTTGCGGAGATGCCAGTCGCCAGGCCATAGATAAGATACATGCCTACAAATAGGATACAACTGTAAATTACCAACACACAAGATTAGATTGCCCCAAGTTCAGGTTTCAGGAGAACAATAAAGATTTGAATTTACCAATAAACGCTTTTTACCACATTCGAATAAAACCAAAGCGTCACTACATAGAAACTCACTACACAATTTGGCACCCAAATGCTAGAAGCTCAAAGTTCTAAACCGCAACAAGCAGACAAAAGAAAATCACACCTTTACTTCGTAGCTCAGGTTCTTAGCAATTAGCATTTACAGATAAGTAAGAACTGCACATACTATCCATGAAATGGAATCTCCAAAGTGCGCTACAGCTGTTTCAATTCTTCCAGATCACCACTATGTGCAAACCTCCTGCAGCCTGTTTAGCATACTTTTATTATTTACCAACATCCGGTAGTCCTCGGCTCCTCACACTAATGAAAGGTAAGGAGCTCTAACCAAGTGCTTGATTGGTAAAAGCTAGGGAAGTAGAACAATCTGAAAAGGGGTAAAAGAGGACACAAGTTCCAATGCAGGAATCTGGAATTCCAGGCTATTCTCTTCCATGTTTGATGATAGTTTTCTTACGTCAGCTTGAGTGACAACTTGTGCGCTTTTGCAGTCCGCGAAAGTTATTGGTTTCATCTACTTAGAAATATCACCACACCGATCAGATAAACAGTTATTGACAAATCTCTCGAAGGTCAGAATCAGTAGTCGCGGGTGCAACTAACCGTTCTACAACGAAACTGTGCAGTCTGGACGATATAACCCCCCCCCCCCTGCAAACCTCTCACCAGTGCCTTAACACAGATAAAATCAACCATTTGAACCCAAGTTCTCCTTTTGTACAAAGGCAAAACTACGACAAATGTGTTTTAGCTTCTACCCCGTTTCTATATGCTAAACCAAGTGCTTAAATGGTGAAGGCAAGGTCAGTAGAAAATGGCTTAAAAAAATTTTTGGCTACGATACAGTATCAACTTTCAGCTACTCCTCTTGCAAGTTCAATGACAACCTCTTTTGTGTCTGATTGAGTAACAGCAGTTACATGGCTAGAGAGCTTCTACAACCTGCACTAGTTACTGGTTTCGCTTCCTAAGAAACATCACCTTACCAATCAAGATATACAGCTCTTGACATATCTCTCAAGGGTCAGAATCAGTATTCGCTTGTGCAATCTACCGTTCTACCACGAAACCCTCCAACCTCCCTCCCAAACCCCTCACCAATGTGCATATTGAACCTCATTTCTCCTTTATCCAAAGGCGAAACTCGAACAAAGATGATTTAGCTTCAACCCTCATTTCTCTATGCTAATAACCACAGTGACATTCCAAAATTATATCAATATGTGATCATAACTCAACTAGAAAATCAATAAAAAAAAAAGGGGCAAATACAATCAAATTATTAACATATTGCTATAAAAGTATCAAAATTTGATCAAAACTCACAATCAACAAAAGTCACCAACAGTACTTAAACCACTTAAAACATCCAATTAAAAGAAAAAGATTAAACCTTGAAATAAAAAGAAACAATCAATTAATAAAAGGGGCAATCATAAATCATACATAAGATCAAGCTGCTTGTTAACTTCATCAACCTCTTCGAGATCCGTCAACAACTGACGCACAATTGCTCCATACGTCAGCGTAAACAACTCCGCATTCTACATTTCATCCAAACCCCACAAATTAAATTCCATCAAATAACTTCATTAATATGTGGGTCCCACAAAATGAAAGAAATGAAATGATATGAATGAGTTACTGACGACACGCTCAGCACTGGCGAAGATGGCCTCCCCGGATCGTGGTGGAACTGCCGGCATTGTGATCTTGATCAAATTATATCAAATCAAATCAAATTCAATCAATCAATCTTTGGATGGTTCAAAAAGAGTGGAGAATTAGATTTTGTGAAGAAGAGATATTGAGGTGAATGTTGAACTATACATGTGAAGTAAAGTGGGCTGGACTGGGCTACAACTCTACTACTAAACTCCAAATAAGGCCTATCTGGACTATTGGGTATGTCATGCAAAGAACACAAATTATTTTGATAGACCGTTAAAATTTGACGTGGGTATTATTGAGCTTAAACAGGTCATTGTTTCGCTTAAATGTGGTTATTTTGAATATAAAATTAGACGGTCTTATAAGAGACTAGATAAAGAATGAAATAGAAGTAAAATAAGTGTTTGTAAATGGATAAGATATCACTTTTGAACCGTTGATCAATTCGAATCGAATAGTAATCTAAAATTTCGGGTCAAATTCCAATTTTTCAGACCTGAACTTGAAATGATCCGACTTGTTTATGACCCGGCTGAAATGTGATTGACCAGAATTCGAATCGATAGCCTGATTTCCTGAGTCTACATGTTATGTTCAGTACAACAAGTTGATTTAACTTTTCTTTTTGTCAAAATACTTTCTTTTCTTTTTGTGTGAAGAAAGCTAATAAAATCGCAAATAGAAATAATTTTGTTTGGTTATGGACATCATTATGTCAGACCTCGATTCTTGTCAAAGTATATGTTTGACAAACCATTTTTAAGATGAATATGCAACATATTTATAGTTTTGGCAATGAGCTTACAAAATGACCTAAGAACTAGGATAATGATAGAGCACTACGTGAGGGTCTGGTGAACTTCATCATTGAACCAACCTTACTCCTCTACCTTTTGACTATAACTATAATAAAAACAGTCTTATCCAAGTTCTTTCCTCTTTTTTCTTTTCGTTCCAAAATCTGACCAAAAAAAAAACTTATGTTTGCAAATTTGTTAATCTGCGGGGGCGAATAATTGGTAAAACCTCTCGCCCCTTGCAAGCATCTTATTTCTTTAGCTTGAAAGAAGTAATTGCAATTTTAAATTGTTACTATGCCTGTTGACCTTTCATCCTTAGCATGTGCTATCTTCATTTTAATGGATTTTTTTGGGTCCATATAGGCAGATATGATCGGGCTAGTCTTCGCCATTAGATAAGACATTCTACCTATCATGTCGAAGGATTGTTGTAAATTGGTTTGTCGTTAGTCTTACTTCAAATCAGTTTCTCTGTGTAGTAAAATTGACCCTTTCCATTTTCCGAAACATTCAATCTAGTAGCAAAGCTGCCAAATGTAAGATCAAGTGACGCCAAAAAGAAAGGGGTAGGTCAGATTTCATTAGCTCAGTATAGGCGAAGCAGGAATTACTTCTAGTAATGAACAGCTACCGTCATCACACATACAGCTAAAAAATGTACATAAAAAATGTTCATATCATGTATGAGTTGGTACGTATGGTACATTACAATCAACAAACAAATTTCAGGTTACAATCAAGTAGCCTCCTCTTTCGCACTCCACAAAAATTTAACGTCGCCTTTGATGATCATTTGTTTGGTACGCACATCCACTGAGCATTCTTTAAACCCTGGCAAATGCAAGATAGGATGACGGATTAGTGTAATGTGTTACATTCTCATATGAAGATGTGACGATTTCAGGTATTATATTTTCAGAAAATTTTTGGAACTCTTACCAGTCATTTTTGACAAAATTCTACACACTCGGTCACGGCAGGAGCCGCATTTCATGTCTGCACTCAACACTATCACCTGAAACTGCACAAGAATTCTGAATGAGAAACCGCAAGAACAACTTTGCTAGATCTAGCTTACCTACTTAAATGCTCATCTATTATTGCCTCACAAAAATGCAAATAGAATACCTGGGAAGCAAAGTATCTCACTTCGCACATTTGTTTTCTGGACCACTAGACCAGCACATTCTGACCATGATCAATAATGTTGATATTGAGAAGCATATCAACACAACAACCTTATTTAAAAGTGGTTTTTAGGATATAATGCAACCAAGTATAACTAAACTATCTAAATATGAAAGTCGTCTCTTGTCTATTGTAAATAATGATCAAACTTCAGAAGAATCAGATTGTTAACCATTTGTTTTCCTTTCAACATAAAGTGGTTATGTATGGTGAAGCATTGACCAATTCAAAATGGGTTCACCAGAGGGGCAGGAAGGAGTATTTTCAAAGATCGCAATGCACCCAAAAGGAGAGGTATTGGAACTTGGAAGTAGGTCTTGTCAGCTTAGATAACAATGATTCTTGAGTTCTTGAGTTATCTGGCCTAATGAACATGGACTTTGGTGAAACTCGGAACAACCTTCTAAGTTCTAATGGCATGCATAGCCATCTGCGGAGATTATAAACGCATATCGGAAAGCCAAGAAAAGGAAACAAAGAAAGTTCAAAGAATTCGACATTCTGCTTAAAAGACATGCCAGCTCTGTTCAAGTTTTTACACAAGTCAACCAAGGCGTAAGCAAGAAGACGTTTTTGTCCTGATACCACCCCAAGACATGAAAATTTTCATAGTTTTGTTCTGCAGAAATGAATACTATGACTGAAGAGTCTCAGAGACTCACCGAGGGGATTGACAGTCCTTCAGCATATACAAGAGGTTGGATTTTCCTTGTTCCCATTTCAGCAGAGTTGTACAGACTTATGTTGGCACCTTGTCCAGTTTTATAAGTAATGAAACTCTTGGCGCTACTATTCTTCATCTTCAGACTCTCGCCCCACAAAGTAAGTATATATAAAACAAATGACAGTTCTGCTGATTGAGGTTGGACCAAACATGATATATAAGGCAAGACAAAGGAAGATGTCAAAGTACAAAAAGTATCCAACCTTTCATTTCTCATTATTACTAATATGATTTTTAAAGACCCACTAACCAGTGTAACTCCAGGCTTTCTTCTTCATGCATGCCACCAAGATGGCTACTATTAGATAAGGTAGAAGTAATCGAGGTAAGAAAATGTCAAATTCCAGGGCGGCCGTGGGATTCATGTTCCTCCTAATGGCTAATAGCCTAACACAATGTAAAGTCTCTCTTGTAAGCATTATTTTACTCGAAAGATTAAATCAGGAAGCAATAAAGCTATTGGTTATCTTATATTAAGCGCTTAAGCATGGACAGCTTCATTATAAATTCTTAAACTCATTATTATACAGTTAAACAGAATACAGTTGAATATGACAGAGACAACAAGCCAAAAGAAGGTTACCTTTTTGTAGCAACCTCCTGCTGTACACATGATCCTCTTGAGTGCTAACTACTGACTGATGATTATGACAGAAAAGCTCACTTATCATGAGCTTGATTAAGAAAGGGCTGCTAACATCTTTACAAATGTCAAATTTGCTGTTACTCATTATACAAATGCTATTACGTTCTTCTGTTATATATGGTCTTGATTACTTGATATCTATTGAATCGGACAATAATTATGTGGCCTGAGTTAGAATTTGTGTTCAGGGAAACATCTCCTTTCATGCTCTTTCTTCCTCTTCTTTCAGGCACGTTTCTTTTGGCTTGTTGTCTCTGTCATATTCAACTGTATTCTAACCTTCTACCTCAACAACGCACGTTTCCTCAACTTTTCAGCCTTCTCTTTTTATTAAACTTCTCCTCTTTGAACTTCACTATTTTCTACATCCTCTTCTCCACTACCTATCCATTCTCTATCTCCACCTCCTTTTGTTTTCTTCCTCCAACTCAATTCCACACTTTATCATACCCCTTTCCCGACCACGCCATACCCGAACTTATACTTCTCTTCCTCAGACACAACCACTCTCACCTCTCCATCTTCTGCCTCTTTATCTATGATTTTCGTCATTTCTCTCACCTCCTCCTCTTAGAATTAACAAGCTTGATTTGGAGGATTTTGTTGCCGGAGCTCCAGCAGAAGTGGAGGGACTTAGGCCAGGAAGCGCCACAGAGTTGTTCAAGCCAGACTTCAAGCATATCCTGATTTTCTTAAAGCCACCACTAACCACACTTAACTTTGTTCTTCAGGCCTAACATCGAGACGGGCATGAGATGAGTTAAGGTAGTAGTAATAGATTAAGAAAGAATGTCAAAAGTCCATGGCTGTTGTGGCCTTCGAGTTCCTTCTAATCAATGTAAAACCTTATTCAAGGATTATTCTACTAGAAAGGTAAGTCAGGAAGCAGTAAGTCTTCAATAACATAAACCCTTAAGCCAAGTACATATAGGCAATTGGTTCTAAATTTCATAACAGCTCGACCCTCGATCGACAAGAACTCAATCAGACTCTAATTAGTCCCTAAAAAGAAGAGTTACTGATAAGAGACTACTTGGTTAACACATGTGGCAAGAAAATTTTTTCATGCATACAAAATAGGAAAATTTGCTCAGAATATTCCCAAGTTTGCCTCATCTTCCAATAATATTCCCAAGTTTGGATTATTTATGAATATTCCCAAGTTTCACTCATTTTTTCCGATTTTAGTCCCAATTACCGGGTGACTTGTTTAATGGATTG
>CAAKMY010066192.1:0-11215 GCA_901111285.1 Corrigiola litoralis
CCCCCCTCTTGAGTATTAGCCCTTCTTGTTCTTTCATGTTGTAAAGGCATTTTCCACAGGTTTAATGATTTGTATTAGAATTTTTAATTCAATATACATAATCAGACTCCTGGATGATAGTTTGGCGGCCGTTAGCACCCCTATATGATTAACCTAAATTCCTGTACACACCAAGAAGAAGGGGCGGCGGGTGGAATAGGGAACAAAAACCACCAAGCGTAGGCTTTGTCACACGAAAAAGGCAGACCATTCACTCATCCCTACTCATACTCAGAATCTTTTCCAGCCTGCAAAACACACAAAATGCAAAATAAGGTCCTGATCATACAGGATGAAATCGAACCAAAGCTTAAAAAAAATAATGGCAAAGGAATGTGAGGCTTAAATGGGAGTCATAGATGGCTTACCAGCATCTCGTGATCTCCCATCACCTCTTCAATCAGTTCTTGTAAGGATTTACTGGAGCTGTTTGGAACATGGGCTGCAAATACAGCAGGCTCTAGACCTAGAACAGAATACAGTGTCAGACTGTTTCTGATTTCAGAATCAGTGGTATAAGATCAATGGCAAAGGAGAACTTCCAAGTACTTGGGAAAAAATGCTAATCTAATACTAATAATAAGTAGGTTAGTTTTATAAACGACTACGATGTTGTACCCACCACATGGCAGTATGCACAAAATAAAGGGTCTTTACAACATGTGAAATTGGTTACGTTCATTATGAAAGACGGAAGAGGTAGTCTTAATACTGAAAACTAACATCTCCATGTACAGTCCATTTCCATTCCAGTGTGAATGTTTCAATGTTGTGACCAAAGTTAAATCAGATGATGGTAGTGTGCATATGGAAACAATTTTATGCCTGCATCTCCAAAGCTGGAATACGACTAACATCCACATCTTGCTACCTCACGAAATAAACAGCTAATGGTTTGTTTAATTAAGTACCAGCTTCTTCGAAGGCATCAATGAACATCATCATCTCCTCCCCACTAAGCCCGGAAAGAAAGCAAATCCGAGGTACTGATTTCGCGACCTGTAGAAACGTAAACTTCGTGAGGTACTGATTTTAGAAAAGAAAACTTCATGATTAAATGAATTGACATTGAACAAACCTCTATTTGTACACTTCGCATTCTGTAGTCAAGTAAGAGTTTTTCACAAGGAGATGGGGGCAATCTACTAATTTTCATATGCTGCGGTATCCTCCATCCTCCTATGTCATATGTTTAAGCATTAGTAGTGGAGTTAGCACATACTAAACATAACTATTATGTTTGAAGCGAAATTCCTCTTCACCTACTAATGAGTTAACTTTTCATTCAGGCTTCTTTCCTTCCCTGTTGCTATGAATTCCTTGAGGGTTCCAAAAGAGTTTCTCATGGAGCAAGACTGAATACCTTCTTAGATTTTGATTGTCTCCTTATCTCCAGAAGGCTTTTCTGCCTATTTGTAAAATCAACCATACAACCACCATTGTAGAATACTAGAACCTCAAGTCTCTAGATGAATGGAGTGAAGTTGTGGAAAAGATAAGGAAGGACCGGAGTACTAATCTAGAGTTCACAAGTTCACATGTTCACCTGACCTGTTGAGTAGTATGAAAAACTACTTGCTGTATCACAATGAGGACAATTGGCGAAGGAGCTTTAATGTGCAAACCTTGTAAGGATCCTTCAATCCAAACCATCTCACAAGATATGTAGGACATAGGACCTAAATTTGTACTCTGATTCTTCTGAACTCAGTAAAACCATGTTTAGCTTTCCACGTTTGCGTGGAATTAATGATCTCCAGTATACAGTAATGGGTTCTGCAGCTAACCATGCTTGCCCAGTCAGAGCTGAGTTCTGTCAAAACCAAAGAAGACTCTGAAGGATAAAACAACCCAAGATTCACCGCGCCTTTGAAATGTCTCACTACATGCAAAGCAGTAAAGCGTGAAGTCTTGGTTGTGAAATGAAGGGGCAAGATGTTTTACAGAAAATGATAAATCAGATCTTTTCAAGTCAAGTACAACAATCTATCCACTGTTCTCTTGTTCAACTTTGGATCTTGCAGTACCTTGGCATCTTGAGTACACAGCTTCAAACTGAATGGCAAGGGTTTACAATATGCAAGACCTTGTCTTGAAGAACACTCCTTCCTTACAACCTCCAAAAAAATATAGCATACAATGATACAACTAATATCTTTAATGGTGCATGCAGCGTCAGAAGTTTGCTTGACATCTAGAATTTGAGGCTCATTATAACCAAAGATTAACTATGTCTTTTCAGAGCCAAGACCTAAGGAATTACGATCATAGAGAGATCTCTTTAACTGGTGAACCTACCTGATTCAGCCTTGGTAATTTGGTCAGGAGGCACAATGCAAACTGCATGAAGAAGCCAAGTAACAAAGCTTCTTAGCATATCTGATTGATGCGGTGGCTACTTCTTAGCAGCAGCTACAGCCAGAAGAGTATTAATTGCAGCAGACTCAATTTTTGGGTAAAAATCAATATACTATCCTTTTCCTGAATGTGATAAATTAGTAACCAAACGGACTTTCATCCTCTTGATACTTCCATCAGTTATATTCTAATATCATTAGTTTCCAGAGCCAATTACATCAACCGATCTGCCATCAGTTTGAGCATTTTTGTAGGAAATAGGCATATCCATACTAGATAAATTCGCGACTGAAGCTATGTACTCTGGTACATTATCATGCATACTATTCAAAAGTGCAGCATAAGTTTTTGGTATCGGCTCTTGCAGTAGAGCGGGGCTTAAGGGAGCAAACATAGTCTTGATACTTTGCAGGTGGGTGGTGTGTAGGTGTGGCAAATCTCGTCATAATAGTTGTATCATAAGAATCATGGAGAAAAAGAAGTAAATTTCTGATATCGAAAAGGGAATGACAATGAATCAGGTGTATCAGGTGCACAAGTAAATAATGCGTTTTTGTGGTTGCAGAGGAGGTTCAGAACATAAATGTGGTTGAACAACAGAATGAGAAGAATATGTAGATGAATATAAAGAATACAAATGTTCAGCATGAGAATTAGACCTACAACTGTTGTCATCTGCAGCTTCTGGAGTCACAAGCGGTAGGATAGTAAAAAAAGTTCAACAAAGACGGGTACAAGAGTTTTCTTTGAAAGGGAAAAAAAAAAATCCTTTTCTATCAATTATATAATCTTCCAATAAAGTCTGGTGCTAAAACCCTTTTCGCAACAAGGATAGCCCAAGAATATGTATTTTCTCTCTATCTTCCCGAACTTCTCTCTGAGTTTATGTATGATATAGTACACTAACAACATGAACCTGTGCTTTTGAGCTCATCATAAGGAGGCTGTTGAAATATGTCTCCTATAGTGTTTTCTACCCAATGATAGCAAGACGAACTTTGTATGTCATATGTGTGGCAGCTAGAATACGACGTCTCAAACAATTTGTTGTTAAATAAGCTAGAATCTTTAAGACTTGAGATATTCCACAAGGTGACTGTTCCTGCGCTCTACCTACCATTTTTCTTCCATAAACGACTCGTTTTTCACAAGAGAGTTCCCCTCATTGACTTTGAAAGATCTCTGCCCCGTTATCACTGCCAATGGTCTTAATCCTCATAACAAACCGAGTTGTAATTTGGTTTACTAAGGTAGCCATAATAGTGGATACTTGGTATTTACTCTAAATAAAATATGAATGGTCATCCAGAATTGTTAAAAGTAACAAGCACCAGAAATTGAAGGAGTTCAGAATAGACCTTAAAGATCCATATGCAAACATTCCCTTGTCTCTTTTATACTACCAAGCTAACCTTACTTGATATTGCACACTAGGGTTGAGTGCTTGCGCTTTTAGTATATAGCACATTCCTGCTCTACAAATCAACGTATAGGTCTTCGTTTAAAGAATCACATCGACATTTGATATTGTTTTCATGGGAAGAGTAAAGTTAATGTGAATGCTTTATGGAAAGAGAAAACGAGATGCCAGATGAAACACCTCTCTTTCATTAGGCAGATCACCAACAAAATGGGTGTTGACCTTTCGACATATAAGATAATGTTTTCTTTTTGTTCTTTTCCTTCCAGAGTTCCACACCGCCATCTCCATACACCCTCACCACTATCAACCCGCTGATAACACTCTCTTTAAGGTTATTGGTTTTCATACTAGTGGTGGAGGGAGACTTGAATTTACTTCTTAGTATTGAACTTCACGGAGGGCTACATGTTTACTCAAAGCTCCACTTATGCTTTTGGTAAATCCAAAGGATACGGGCCCAAGAAAGAAAAAAAATGTAATCTACTGCCATCCCCAGCCTTTTTCCTTGGCCTTCAGTAATGCATCGGTTTTTAGTGGCCAGTAAAGCAGAAAAAAGCAAGGTTATGATTCCAAAGATAAAGAAAAAGGGCAATCTTAAAAAAAAGCCAGTAAAAGTTCAAAGATCACCAATTGTATTTTTTAAACATTGGCACACACATCATTTGATCGACTGAGAAAAGGTTGTCGACAGGGATCGAGTTTCTAGAACTACACTACAAGTAATCAAAACAAAGAAACAAGTCCGCAATGCTAATGTCTAACCTTCCACTTCCCCAAGCTTTCCTGTTTAGTATTCACTGCATCCCATAGAGAGCGAGTAATCATATCTTCAGTACAGTAGATAACCTGAAACAGGAGTATGTTTAATCTAAGCACAGCTCTACAGAATTCACAAGAGAGTAGACCTATTATTTGACTGAACTGTCATATCACAGAATGTGTATTGTTTCATTCAAACAAGGAGGTTACCCTGTTTAGCCAAGTCTGAGAAGAATAGGAAGTGTCAGGCTTACCTGTAAGAATTCTCCATCCAAGTCCTTCAGAAGCTGCTGTATCTGCAGTAAGGTGAAACCTTAGTCCTTGAATCATTGTGAGCATGTGTTGATAAGTCGCATACGGTTTTATGCTATAGCTAATTTCTCTAAAGGGAAAAAAATAGAAAATAAAGTTTCAAGTGCATTAATGAAAACCTTATCTTTATCTTCCTGCAGTAGGCAGGATAATTGTACACAAAATGCATGCAGCTAACATAATATTACATGCAACTACACATAAAGGATCAAAGTTTCTGCACTCCAAAGATACAACACTTACAGAAGTTAAATTCTTACATTGATAACGCCAATTATTCTTGTTAAGAAGCAAATTCCTGGTTCCCATGGTAATGCTGACGGAAAATAAAGCTCTTAGACTTTTGTGGTTTGACCCAAACTTTTGGACACACAAACACATGATGTCTGATTATGGCTACTAGTCCGAGAGAGATCAATCACTACTGATGGATTTCTAAAATTGAAATTCAGGTATCTCCTATAAATTTCTGAGGTTTGCAGCAAAAGTCACAGCTTCAACCTCGGTTCTGCATCAGGATTTTGAAGCTATAGATATCTCTACATCTTATCTCGGTTTGTTAAGTAACTGATCAAAGCATCTTATCTATTGAAAATATCAGAACATATGCACCACTAAAGATTCCTTAGCTGCTACTGTTCAAGCTATATGCAATAAGCACTTTCTGATTATACAGTTCTGAACTCTCTCTCTGTGTGAGATAACTAATAAATAGAGATTTTTAGTGCGCAGAATGCTACAGTTATGAGACTAAATAAAGCCGACCCAGAATATCTAGGCAGAGGTAAAAACATAGATTTAAGAGTTAAGACAAACATTCATACTCAAGAAGACTGAAATCTCTTCTAGGATCAACTATTATTTGTAGCCTCAAATTGTCGGGTTTTGTGGCTTCGATTATGTATTAGCTGCTGACCCGGGTGTGGCAGATTTTTGGAATATATAATTACATGGAAGTAA
This sequence comes from Corrigiola litoralis, assembly GCA_901111285.1. Classification (NCBI taxonomy): domain Eukaryota; kingdom Viridiplantae; phylum Streptophyta; class Magnoliopsida; order Caryophyllales; family Caryophyllaceae; genus Corrigiola; species Corrigiola litoralis. The sequence continues at coordinate 5,852 of CAAKMY010066192.1, forward strand.
TGATACTAATGAATGAAGGAACAAATGGGAACAAGATGCTGCAGCATGTCTAACCCTGATAGTCAAATTATTCAAAGTGATTACCTTTTCTGTTTCCTCTAGTCTAAATCCCAGAAGCAATAAGGCCTGGAAAAGCAAAACACAAATTTTAAAGTCCCTTGAGAATAACAGGGCTAAAGTAATTTCATCTTCAATAACCTTTTCATCTAAACATGAAGTTCTTGGCCAAGTCAAGAATAAAACAAGAATCAGAACAGTAAACGTATTAAACTCCCTACAGCTGTACAAAGGACCTGTTTGTTCTTTTCTTTCTGTTTTCAGAAGTTATCACAGACAACATCAAGATTCAAGGAAGATATGTAATAGATCTTTTGTTTAGCAAACACTGATATTAGATCCCCTTACCACACTGGTACAAACAAATAACCGGGAACCATGTGGAACAATGTATTTTCAATGTCTTAGAGTCTATTCCCAATACTCTTGGCTGAAAGGGCCATTCTATTACACAACGTGTGTGGTATGTAATCAAAGTTTCTTTCAGTAGCAACGAAACAAGGTCATCTGCTGCTGGATTTAGGACTAATAAGAACTTACCGGAGGACCGTAACTGGGATCTTCCGCATTCAGAGGAACAAACTTTGAATCTTCTTCAAGCTCGCTAGAAACTCCTGAAAAAAGGAATTCACTAGCTCAATTATACAATATCTCTAACTTGCTATCTTTTAAATACGTAACAAGACATCATAAACCACAATGGCTTGTAAGCCATAACACATATAGGATTTATTACTACCAAATATGATTGCAATATGCTGTGTAATGCATAATCATTGTTTGCCGCCCTACTGAATAGAATGCAGATTCAGGTTTTCTACCTGAAAAAAGAATCCAGCCGGGTGTACACTCAGCTTAAAGCTGATTAGAACAGCCATATGGGAGGGGAAAAATACAATTTCACAGAAACACAATTTTGAGTGCCTTCTGACAATTATACACAAACAGCTAGCACACTTTATTGAGAGACAAATCCGATGAAAAGGAACCACTTGGAAGAGGTAAGCAAGAAAGGAGGATCATAAAACTCCACTGTAAAGCTTCAAACTTCCTTTCTTCAAATGCAATGTCAAATACTAATAAAGTACTGTATTAAACAAGATATAAGCACAGTATGCTCTGAAGTCTAAACACTATAGCAAACTAGACAACAGTAAACAAATCCAGTCAAGTGTACAGTTAAGGCAGAAAACTAATCAAAACAGCGAAACATGAGGGACATGAAATATACATCTGCTTCATACAAAGAAGATCATCTGGACTCTTGAGTGCCCATTGACAATTGAGTAACACTTGGCTAAGATAGTCCAAACAAATAGGACGGGTTTTTAAGGTTTTACGACGAGCTTTCATCGATTCAAATTTAGACGGTAAAAGCTCGCCCCACAACCTTGACACAAATTCTATTTACGATAAAGGTAGACGAGCTCCTTGCAAGCCCAAGCCAAATTAGATGTTTTACCTTTGTTCAGGCAGCATGGGCTCCATTTACTGTTATGATAAAAGTAGAATAAAAGTAGACTGGTCTCTTTAAGGACCAAATGAAACCTTAAAATCTCAAGCCGCTATTCTAGGACCGGAGGACCGTCTTATACAAGTTTTTGGGTTATCACATGCACAGGCTTGCAGAGTTGCAGTCCTTGTAAACAGACAAAAGAAGAAGAAAAGCACTTGTAACAAAACTGATCACTAAAAAAAAGAACTAGTGGTTAGAGCTCTTTAACCCCAATCATGAGATTTGGGGTTCGATTCTTATTAGTGACTTTGTGTGCACATTTCAGACCCCAAAAAAAAAATGGTCACTGATACTCTACCCCAAACCAACACGGAAGCTGATATATTGGACTGCATGCAGATGATTTTTATGGGTACATTGGAGCAACTTATATTGCGGAGGAGGGGGTATGAGGATTCGAACCCATGACATCCCCTTGGCAGGTTGAAGTCCCAACCATTGGGCCAACCTTGTTCCTCGACTGCATGCAGATGATGCAGTTCATGGTTTCCGTACAAATCCTAAACAACAAGTTGATATAGTGGGTCTACGACTCTAAGCCCTCCTGCTCTTGTAACTATGCTGTTATTGATCATCATGTTTAACAACAACAAGAAACATGAAACAAACAGCATATTATTCTTTCAATGCAACAGATAAGTACATGCAAAAAATGAACTAAACATTATATAGACATGAAGGATGAAGAATGTAAGTAAAGGAGTTGAGGTCAGGTGGGTGTACCTTGATCAGAGGACACTCTTAACAGTTGGTTAACTTTGGTCAACCATGAGGGAGGACGTGATGCAAGTACAGGAAATGAGTAAGCACTATTGGAGGAGAGGAGCAAAGGTGACGAGGAGTTGACTTTGTAGGAAACAAGACTTGAAGTATTTTCAGTTATGGTGATGGAAACTCCATATATACTGCTTGTGGCCATACTTGGCTTGTGTCACCTCTTTCCCTCTATCCACTCCCTGTTTTTCACTCTTTTTATACATTTTTTGTTTTGATTTTTTTTCTCTACAACAAGGGAGAGGATTCATATAGGTCAAAAGAACTACCATTAGGAGGATTTCCTCTCGAGACGAACACATAATCTATCTTGCTACAAAATATCATCTGATTTGTTTGAGGCAAGAGAATGTCATAAGAGATTATGATTTAAAGAGTGACATAAATTTGTCATCCCGTCCTTAAATAACTATATTGTCACCTTCAATATGTATTTTCGAAAAGGCCTATAAAAATGGCTTAATAAACCCCATTACGAAGAGCAGTGACTTGTGGAATGAGAGCTAGTGTATGTCCAATCAGAGACGTACCAATTACCACTAGAAGATAGTCAAATGTGTAATGATGAATGCCGATGTAGCTTGATTGCCTTTACGAAAACCGTTAAAGTTTATTTTGATGAAGTTAGTATTCGGAGTCAACCATTTGACGAGTCGTGAATGAGGGATGGATGAAATATTGTTTTTGAGTTGAATTTTTGAATCTAGCTCAATTTGAGCTTGCCAATAAATATGTAAAATTAATCAACTTTGTAGAAAACTCTATGCTCATTTAACTCAATGTTTCTAACTATTTTATTATTCCTATGAATCCAAATACTCCAAAGGACCGTATCATTTTGTGAGAAATAGGGTTTAAGCTAAGGTTGGACTTTGCTTAGGACAAACTATTTGCCAAACTATAATCCCCAATATTTTTCCACCTCAAATTTGCAGCAATATTACAAGCTCCAATTGTATGCAAGCATTTAAAGAATATATAAAAATTCGTTTTCTCAAATGGGTTACAAAGGGGCTCATTCTTGAGATAGGAATGCCCCTATAAGCAACACAAGTCTGTGTAGGAAGACCGTTATTCAATGACTACCAAAGAAAAATCTCTAGTTTACCATTAACGTTTATTTTCCTTATCCAAAAAATGGTCATTTTTTAGAGAAGTGAGGATGAAACCCGTTCGCTAGCCATGTAGCAGACTTTGTAAAAAAAAAAATCATTACTTGTTAGTCCCCAACCTAGTTCATCCTCTAAATCATTAACGACATTAGGGATACTATTTTTTTGCAAAATGAGAAGAGACTAGAGCACGAATTTATAATAATCCCATGTTTTTGCAGGATAATCAAATCAAATACTTTGGCTAGAATCATAGTGAGGGAGAAGAACACCGACACGCTCTATCATCTGTGTATGCCTACTCCAATTATCATATCAGAATTAAATATTTTTACCATTACCAAGTTTTCAAGCTACCCCCTTTTTAAAGAGCTCTCTTGTTTCAAGAAAATTCTTTCAAACTCCCGAGTGATCTCTTTAGGGTGAGGAGTTAAAGAAGAGGGCGTTTAGAGTAACATAAAACTTGTATGAGAACCTTCAAATTAGACTATTATAAATAATTATCTTTTGATCATGTCTAAGTATGAGTTAAAATTAGACCGTCTCTTTTAGTATTTTGTGTTATAGTAAGGAGTGAATGTTTCGTCATTACTAATATGTCCGAGGTCGAACGAGACTTGAGGATCTTACAAACCTAAGTTAGAAGTTTTGAGCTCGAGATTATAAGCTCATATAATACTAATTTTAAGCCAATACAATGTACAATATATGTGTTGTGGTAAAAAAAAATGTGGCAATAATTCATCATGCCATGTGCAATAATCACATGCTGCCACATGACCTTCAATAGTACTTAGCGAAGCTGTGCCCTCAAAAAATAAGCTCATTCTTTCATGGCAAAGCTACCCATGAGGACCCCTTTACATTAAAGATAACCAGGTTGGTTATGTGATCTTTTTCTTTTCAAGTGGTACCTTTATGTGACACATTTTCCCATAAATCGGAGACCTTGAGGTATGATAAACATGTTGAAAATCATTATAGTAGTCCACATATTTTATTTTAGTCTTTACATTATACACTTCCCAAGATAAGATACTAATTTAACCGTCGGAGGGAGGGTATTCTCAAACCAACTTCGGGGATCAGTTTATATTTGTTCTTCTCGTATGTGTTGCTAATACTTGTTCTCCATCCATTGTCCTTATTGAATTAATCTATTACCCTCGTGTCTGAAAGAACCCAAAAAAAATGGCGCACTAGATAGGGGTGGTTGATCAGAATATTTGATCTAGCTCACCTTAGCAAACCAAGACTATGGTACCTAATTAGACTAACAATTTGGCAATGAAATATCCCATTGTGGAGAAGAGGAATCAGCTGAGGGACGAAAGTACATGGGCACCCCCTTAACAGTCATCTCTCATCGTTGAGGCATTGGATCAGGGGTTGGCTCATGCGATAAGAGTTATGAAGCATAACGAGGATAGGATATGTCGAAAGATTTTGTAAAAGATGAGGGAGTTGATAGCTCCATAAAAGTATATAGTGTTATCCCCTTATGCTATTGGTTTATACAACATTCGTCTATTGTTTTAAGTTTTTATATGAATTTGCTCATTTTAATAAGGGATTTTCTCTAAAGTACCCTTGAGGTATAGCAAAAAAGCCAAAATAACCTTGTGTTTTTTCAAAGAAGCCTGAATACGCATGAGGTTAATTTTTCGATATAAAATTCCCTTAATGAGGACGAACGTCACTTAAATTATTTTTTCATATTAGATTAGTTACTGCATATTTCATTAACAATGTAATTATTAACTAATTTCAATTTCTTTAAAAGAAAAGCTAACTTGAGATGAGAACACATGCTCACCCTTGGATGTAAAATTTAGGGTGAAGATTAAACCTTACTTTTCTTTTTTATTTTCCTTAATTTCCTTCCTCTTCCCTTTCCTCCTACCC
>CAAKMY010066203.1:0-14554 GCA_901111285.1 Corrigiola litoralis
GAGGAGGCCATTGCACATACTCTAATATATAAAATGACCACCATCAACAAACGAACTCATGCATATACCTATCGGCTCCACATTATTAGTAATCAATAAGGTGTATAAAACCTTCTCTACTATCTAAGATGTCTCCGAAACCTTCACTTCATGCTCACCTTGTGCATTTGGTACCTTAGATCTATCACGAGAATTATGAGCGGAAGAAATTGAAAATTATGTCCCACATTTAGAATCAACAACATGAATATGTGGATCAAAAGATATGAGAACTTCTACCATAGGCTCATTGGTTTCCGTAAAGATATTCTCATTTGGTATTGTATGTTCACCACTTCCATCAAAAGTTAGTCACTAAATGTTTCTTATAGTTGATTTGTAGTACATAAATAGATTATAGTCCGACAAACTTTAGGAGGTATACTTGATTAAAAGTAAAATGGATTATAGAGAAGAAGTGCATAAAAACTCATGAGTTTGGGTTAATCTTAACCTGAAAACTAATGAAGAATGTCCTTAAAATATGTGTATCATATGAAATTACCACCATCACAAACCAATCCATATGGCGTTGGAGACGTTTCAACGCGCTATGTATTGCCATGTGCTTCATGGAACTCGACAATAGTGAAAACGAAAGCTATGTTATTTGGGCTTAGATGGCGGTTCAAGTGGTACTCGAAGAACCGTGTTCGAAATCGCGCATTGTGTGAATGCTTCACTCTAGAAGTTTCGTGTAGGGAAGATCTTGAGAGATGTGATATATCTTATCTATTTACTTTATGTTTGCTAATTTCAATCATGTTGTTAGCGAGTCAAACATTACGACTCTTATCATGACACACTTTAACGCATACGACTATTTAGAGTGTGGATTACTTAATACCCGATAAAAAGAGAAGATTATTTCCTGCGGACATTTACTATATTAATAAAGAGTGCTAAATCCAACCCAACGAACACTTTAATGCGTACAACTGTTTCACGAGAGTCTGGGTTAGTGGATGCCCAATAAAAATAAACGATAAATCCATCTAGACATTTACGATATTAATAAAGAGTGCTAAAGCCAACCCAAAGCACACTTTAACGCGTACAGGTGTTCCACCAGAGTCTGGGTTAGTGAATGCCTAATAAAAACAAAAGATAAATCCATCTAGACATTTACGATATCAATAAAGAGTGCTAAAGCAAAACCATAGCACACTTTAGCACGTACAACTGTTTCACGAGAGTCTGGGTTAGTGGATGCCCAATAAAAATAAAAGATAAATCCATCTAGACATTTCCGAGAGCTAAAGCCAACCCATGTACTTATGGGCCTCAAATTAGGAAAAAATAAAAAATGTACAAAACCTTCCCTACTCTTGTCTCTAATGCCTTAGAAAGAGCGAGCAAGATGTGAATAACGGTCTTGAATCTAATCCGCACCGTAGGCCACCCTAGAGCGGTGAAATAGCTCCTAATCCAACGGCTAAACAAAACTTGACAAAACTTTTTCAAACTTAATAATGCCACATCAGTCCTTATAAAACATAAACCATATGATATGAAAATGATATTCTCTTCACCAAAAAACTAGCCGTTACAAAGAGCCTCATACATTCATACTACAAACCTTAAAATCTTTCTCTTCACTCTCAGAAATTCAACCAAAAAATGGCCACTCAAGGTGTTCGACCAAATGCCGCAGAGAAAACAAAGCACCATGAGAACTCTAACCCCAATGTCAAAAGTCCCGGTTTGAGACCCACTACTTCGCCCTCCACCAAGGCCGGAAAGACCCAGAAACCGGCCGTAACGAAGAACCCGAACCCGATGTTTGCGTCGCCGAAGAAGAAGATCAGGGAGAGGAAGTTTGTGGTGGCCAAGAAGAGCAATGCTAGTATTAATGCCAATGCCAAGAAGCAAGAATTGAGTGTTAAGTGTAAGTGTAAGGATAGGATCAATGGGAAGTGTTTGTGTGTTGCTTATGAGAGTTTACGGGCTTCGCAAGAGGAGTTCTTTAGGAGCAGGGGTGGTGGTGTTGTGGTGGATGAGTTTGATGAGGGTGTTGTGGGGTTGAAGAATGATGATGAGGGGGGAATTGGGGAGGGGGTTGTTTCGGAGAATGTCGAAAATCGGGTTGGGGGTGAGGGGGTTGGTGAGGGGAGTGAGGTTTTGGGGTTGAATGAGATGGGTAGTTGTGAACCAGAGGAGGCTGAGTCGCCGAAAGGGTTGGGTAGTTCGACGATTAAGCGAAGGAGGGATATGCTGTTGGAGGAAGCAAGAGCGAGTGTTCCGGAGCCGGGGTCCGGGAGGGTGTTGCATTTGGTCAAGGCGTTTGAGAGGCTTCTGACAATTCCTAAGGCAACTGATCAGAAAGATGATAATGAAGGAGAGGATGATACAAAGAAGGGGGTTAAATGGGCATTGCCTGGATTGCAGCAGCAACCTCCTAGAGCTCCTGAGACGCAGGAATCGTCTTCTGCGTTTTGCCCGGGAGAGTATTTCTTTACTGCAGAGAGCTTGGGAATGGATGCACATGTCACTTCTTCGTTGGATAGTAGCAGGGGAAGGTATTTTATATTGACTTGATTACTTCAATGTTTAATGTTTGATCATGTATTTGATTTGGGTTATTTATTTTTTGGAGTTTGCTGTTTTGCTTTCTAGTGTTTCGAGCAGAAGTTCGGCTGGAAGCCGGAGAAGTCGAAGAAGTGTAAGATTTCTTACTTGCTTACCACATTATGTCTGATAGTTTTAGACTTTCTGAAGACTTTGATGTTTATGTGGTATATATATTATTGTACATTAGGGTTCTTTTTCATCCGGGACTGTTGGTGGAAGGAAGTGGAAGAAGAATCAGCAACATAGAGTCACATCTCTCAGACCATTCAAGCTAAGGACTGAGGTGAGTGTCATTAGATTAGACTAAGGAGCATTGTTTACAGAGGTTATGTTCAGTGCTTGTTGTATATAATAAGACATAGTTGCAGTCAAGCGTAAGTGGTAGGGGACAAGTATTATAATTTAAAATCAAAACTACCTAGCTTGTGTAGAGTGATATACCAATTTAAAAGAATATTGTTTTTGGATAAATATATTTATGAGTTTGATGACATTTGTTACATGATAAAAGTGGCATGCTACATCATTTGTTTGGAGAATTTCTGATGTTGTAAGTCACAGGAGAAACAAATGCATAGCTCTTGCATATGTTTCAGAAGACAAATAGTTGAAGAAGGATGAGTTGCTCAACAAATAAGTTTCCAAAAGTGGAAATATTATTACTTGGAACTCTTGAATACGAGAAAGTGCGCTAGAGAAAACCATTTTAGCTAGCAAGAGAACACTTCGTAATGCTTGGAATGCCTATGATTAGGCTACCTTCTGGAAGGGGGAACGTGTGAACCGCTACCTCACAGAAGATTATCAGGATACCCACTTAAGAGTCCCTGCATTATATCCGTCAACAAAAGTTTTCAACACTTGATTCTTCTTAATATGTTTTATCACATAATTATATTTAACATCAATCTTATAAAGGAAAGACGCCACACAATGAGGCGGAAGAGTACAACTTTGAGGATGTTAGTATAGTTTGGAAGACTGATGATGAAAGTCATTTCTTCCCTTGGGTTTACTTGATCATAACTCTTTTGCATGTACAGGATAAACTTCAGATATAGTTCACGACAATAAGGATAAGGAACCTAGTTTATGTATGTTTCTTTGTCTTCTTGATGCATGGATTCATCAGTGGTTGTTTGAGGGTAAAATCGGGTGGCTTTGGCCTTTGTTGTAGGTTTAAAGCTTTCACTCACTGAATGAGTTTAGTGTAGATCTGGCCAGACCATACTTAATTCACTTGGCTCTTGGAATTTGGAGGAATGGGATAGGTGATTCTGGTGCTTTTGTAAAGGAAAAATTATTTCTCATTGTGGTTGGCAAGTTTGGCTTTCTCTCTGCTATTTCCATTGTGCTTCATAGCTTCTTTAGTAAGAACTTGGAGAACTATGCTGTAGCCGCTTCCTTTTGTTAGCTGTGAGTTTAGTGTCCTGACATCCAGATAAATTGATCTTGTGCAGTTCCCATGGTATGTTTTCCCTTTTTCTGGTTCTTTTCTAGCTGACCTTCTTTCTTCCATTTGCAAATTTGAACATCAATAGTTTTGGCGATCTCTAACGGCAAACAGCTTGTCATATCTCTACAGGTTGTTCTATTTGTCTGATTTTTGTTTTGATGTTATAATAAATAATTTGTACTTCTTTCATGGCACCATCCTGCACCTTGTGTATTTCAATCTCTTTTAATTATGTTAGCTGTCCGTATGATCAGTCTCTTTAGTTTCTGCCCTCCCCCTCCCTTGTCTTTACTAATTGTGCTTTTAAAATCATTTTTCTGCTTTTCTACTATATGACATTACTACTTCCCTTTTCCAGGTTTCCGAAATTCATAGATCATCTTCTGTATTTCTTGTAATTCTTTTGTTTTAATTTCTAACTAGAGATTGCAGAATAGCAGAAGCTGATCAGTTGTCATCCTCCTTTTCCGTTTTCATTTTCTTTTCCTATTTTTTTCCTTCGTTGAATTTAACACCTGTGTCCTTTAATTTCAGCAAAGAGGAAAAGCTAAAGAGGAAGAGTTCATAAAGAAATTACAAGAAATGATGGTTGAAGAAGAGAAGCAGCGGATACCTATTGCACAAGGTCTTCCATGGACAACTGATGAACCCGAGGTGAGTCATTTTGACCATCTTTGAAAAGACAATGCTTTAAAAGGACGGGACTGGACTCCGTTTTATGCATCTCATAGATACTCAAAAGGGCACAACTCTTATTTTTACATTTGAATAAGTTCATGGTATATTGATTTGGATTCGTTGCCTTTTTTCGTCAGTGTTTAATCAAACCACCTGTTAAAGAGGCTACAAAGCCTATTGATCTGATGCTGCACAGTGACGTGAGGGCTGTGGAGCGTGCGGATTTTGACCATCAGGTATGAGTTTATCAGTCCACTTTAGTCTTAGATCTTGCCAAAATGATGGAGTTTAAATAAATCTGTAGAACCCTAATGTTTACGACCCTCTCCTTTTCTTTTTTCTGGGTTTACAAGTATATTGAACTACTTCTAGCATCTAGTGACTGTGTCACGTGTCACAGTTGGCAACTTTTGCCTGAGAATATGCCATTGAGATTCACTAAACAAATATTGGTTTGTTAAATTATGTAGCTTGCATCTTCATTACCATAGCAAATTAACGACATCACTAAGCCCTGAAGAATGAGATACCTGTAGCTATCGTTCTGTGAAAATGATAGCAGCAGTGATTCCAGGACGGAGCTCTTGAAAGCAATAACTCCCAAGTGTCGAAAACGTGTCTCAGTTGGCATCTTTTGCCTGAGAATATGGCATTGAGATTCCCTAAACAAATATAAATTTGTTAATTATGTAGCATGCATCTTTATTTCTCACTGGTTCGCTCTTGACCATAGCAAAGTAAGGACACTACTAAGCCCTGTAGAATGAGGTACCTTTAGCTATCATTCTGTTAAAATGATATCAGCATCGGTTCCAGGACCAAGCTCTTGAAAGCAAGCATTGTGCAGTCTAGTCCCATATACAGTGCTCTTTCCTTTGTCTCCTCTTGATTGCTCATCCTGAAAAGTTTTACCTTTGAAATGATTATCGAAGCTCTTAACATTATTCGACATTTGGAGTTATTTTGTCTTTCGTGGTTGCCCAATTATATCAGTTGCATTTTGGCTGTCAGGTGTCTGAAAAGTTGACGCTGATCGAGCAATACAAATTGGAGAGGGAGCGACAACAAAAGGTAAAAAGCGTACTTAGCATGATTAACTGTTATCTAATCTACTTTGCCTATCAAAATGTCTTTTTTATGACTTGCCTTTGGTGTTGTAGTTGGAAGAGGAGGAAGAAATAAGAAGACTGAGAAAGGAACTGGTGCCTAAAGCTCAACCGATGCCTTACTTCGATAGGCCATTCATACCCAGAAGGTAAACTTTTAAGGTTCATGTGGTAGGTTATAATGCTATTATTTCATATAACAAGTTTCTGTTTTTCTTTTTTTGACAAAGGTAAATGAAAAAGCAAGTTTCTGAATAGCTAAGCATCTGTTGTTCTTTTGTCAGGTCTGCAAAGCAGCCAACAGTTCCTAAAGAACCAAAGTTCCATTTTCCTCAACCGAAGAAGATCAAGTCCTGTTCGTCTTGGAGTGATTTCAGTGACTATGTACATGCGACGTAAATTAGTCTGTGCATAACACCAGAAAATTAAGCAATTGACTGTTGCCCATGTTCAAAAATATATATGATTCTTTATTCATTTTGGTGCTGTAATTAAGAGTGCCTATTAACATCAAATTTTACACCCTACCATTCCCCCTATTACTGCAAACATAGCAATGGTGGGTTCTTAACCCGAAATTGCTTATAAGAACTTCATTTGTAAAAGTTCTTCCTTTAAAAAAATTCATGTTTTTATAAGCCAAAAATTCTAATATAAGAACCCAAATTCTTAACTTTTTATGTAGTAAAATATTAAAGAAAAATCAACAAAATAATGTGAGCTTCCAGTAAGAACTATGTATTAAGTTCTTTCATGGTTCCCTAGTCCGCCCGCCTTCCTCGATAATTTCCCTCTCTAATCAAATTTCAAAAGCGAACTGGTTTTCAACCCAAAGTTAATAGCAAGGGCCTCAATGCCTCATACTAAGTCTATAACGTTAACTTAGGGCATCCATACTTTTTGTTTAATGACCTTTCTTCAACGATGAGATGAGCATTCCACCATTACTTACATATTTACTTACATATTTTTTCATTTACTCTGGTCACATTGTCGCCGTCTTCCCCGAACTGAAGCTAACAAAACCACTTTAGATAGTGGAGGTCAAAAGGGGACATGGTTAACCTTTTCAGGGATGAGATATTGATTTTTGGGTATAAGTTTTCGTTTTCGTTTGATGAACTAAAATTCTGGTTAAATTTAGATCATAGTCAGTGAAAACCAAGCCGAGAATATTTAGTTTCGATGACAACCGATTATGTGAGCCCATGTAGTGCTCATGAATTGCGGCTGAGAATAAGGATATGGTGAGGCTTGTTTTGGGCCGTAAGATGGTGTTGAGTCATGGTCTTCGGCTGGTGGTGACAAGAAGTTCTATTGATTTTCAATCTGGTTTTCTCTAATAATGAGCGGGTAAGAAAGTCGTTAATTTTGTTAGTATGTTAGAGTGAGTGCCAAGTTGACAAAAACTATTATTAGTGTACATAACAAAATCAGGAGAGTTTAATACAAACCAAAAAAACAAAAATCAGGAGAGTTCTTTACAATATCAGTTACCCTATACAATCAAATAATACCATCAGCATAAAGCACAATAGCAGCATGGTCAGAAAAAGTGATAGGCTCATTAATCACTTGAGCCCTATGTAAACATTCCATGATTAGGTCTAAATCATGTCGATTATTAGTCGATGTAAAAGAAGGCCCAAAATAAGGCAATTCCACCATCTCATTTTGAAGGCGCCATGAGATAAAAAGTGTTGTCAACATTGAATATACCAACTTCCACCTAACTTGTCCTCAGATAAGTCCACCTAATTATAATCCTCAAGTACAACATAGTTGGGAAATTGGACCAAATTGGAAGATAACAAATCTCAAACCAAAGGCCTATTAGCAACTTTCGGAGCTCCATAAATATACACAAGTTACCAAACTCTTGATTTATTTCTTGAACTTTACAAAGGATAACATTAGGGGACATATGTACAACAAACACATCCAACCTATTAAAGTTAACCAACAAAAGCCCTCCCTTACTACCATTCGCATTTACACCCGTCCAAAAAGAAGCATATTGGAACCCTAATTTACAAACGGCCTCACTAATTGAGGACTTAGTTTCAGCAAGAAAAAAAAAAGGATGCACGTGTGGAGTGGACAAGCCACTTGATGTACGGAACCGTAGGAGTATTAGAGGCATTTAAACCCCTACAGTTCCAAGCCACAACATTTACGGAGGCTTGGGTGGTTCAGTGCAGGGAACCACCGAACCCTTGCAAGAGGAACGAACAGAGGAAGTGTGTTGGCTAATAGCATAGGTATTGTTTTCATCAGCGATACGTATTCCCGGAGGCTAGCTACGATCATTTGACGTAGGAGTTGCAAACATAGCCATCAAATACTCTAATTGAACCTTGGCCTTCTTAGAAACAGCAGCTTGTGAGTCCTCCCCCTCTGTATGGAGTAATGGCTGCTTTCCTTTTTGTACCGAGTCCAAAATCCACTGAGGATGGTTGTGTAGAAACATCAGAGAAACGATCAAGGGAGGTACAATCCATCTTGACAAAAGCTCCAATAGGTGGTTGAGAAAGAACTAACTTTCGGAGTTAAAACCATAGGTTGAGCTGGCTGTGCATCATCCGTAGGTAACTGGGGAGGAGTTTGTAACTCCCACCAGTTACTTGGGCCTGCCTCATTTAGCCTTGGAGGCCCAGTGATATGATGGAGGTGAAAAGCAGCAACAAAGTCCCCCATAGCCTCTGTTTCAGAAACATACATACGCCAAATGCCCGAGGTACAATAAGTAAAGTTTGAACTGTTTCTTGGTATATGAGATGTACCTTCTGGCACATGGTTGCTTTGACCATCTTGAGTAGACGAAGGTGGATTTGGAGGTGGATCATGGAGATAAAAACTGGAAGTGTTGGGCATCCAACCAACCCTGATTCCCCGGCCATGCAAAGCTGAACTCGGGCTGGGTTGAGAAGGACTCTATGTTGGGGATGACTCATGGGCTGCATGTGGAGTTGGGCATGTAAGGTAGAAGGCTCTTCAATGGTATCAGACTGACTTCCATCTCCGGTGGAGAATTTGGAGCAATATCAAAGTGAGGCCTCATATTCCAATATCGGTCCAAATCAGGCATACCCCAGATAAGATGGTATACAATGGAAGCACTGGAGACCCTTGTATCACCCGCAAACCAACTTGCTCAAATTCAGCAAATCTTCGTAGCACCATACTTTTGGCTACATGTTCGGGATAGCGACAACTGGTCGATGCAAGGCTCACTTTGCCACACTTCTTACAGAAGTGAAAAATACCCCCATGCCTGAAAAATACCCATATGACTCGATCACCATAAACACGGATAAAGCGACATGGGCTTAGAGGTATGTAGAAATCCACAAGAACCCTAACTCGCATAATTGCCGAAAAGTGGAGATCAAGGTTAAAGCCCTCCACTTGTTGCACGTCACCCACATGGTGAAGTAAGCTAGCAAGAACATTCGCATGCAGATAGCTAAGAGGAAGACCCTCCATTGTAATCCAAAGCGAGACAAGATTAAAGCTTATATTACGAGGAACCATATGCCAATAACCTTGTCTCACCACCATAAGTCGACCCAGAATTGAAAGTGATCCTTCATTAACAATATCCTCACAATCTTCAGGATTCGCACATTCAAGCAAATAAAGATGATCCATATTATGGACCACTATAGACTCTCTTGAGCGCCACCTTGAATCCATTATTCCTTGAACTTGGAGACGTTCATGAATAATAGTATCCGAGCCAACCACCGTATTATTCCATATAGTCCCATTTTTATCCGGTGCATGAACAGGAGGGTTGATAAGAACCCCCATGCGAGAGAGAAGTGAGTGAAAATTGGCTATAGAGGTAGATAAAAGTTCTATAAAAGAACAAAGGGAAGAGAACAAACTAAGAAGAGTATAACTAAGTAAAACAGCATATCCTATACCACTATAATCCTCAAGACAGTGAAGAGAAAACCAGTGAAAAAGTTTGAAAAAGAACCAAAGGACTAGTACAAGTCGTACTAGAGTGTTGCGATTATGTAGCATAACTAAGAATTACATGGCTATAAGAGAAGTAAAAAGGAATAAGGAGTGAATTGATAACAAGCAAATAAGGTACTTATATGGGACGAAAAGTACGAATGCCTATCAAAAAGCTTGACCAGTGCAAAGGTTTGAGCATGCACAAAGCTTTGATAGAGGTGAGCAGCGAAGGAAAGACATGCACCTTTGCATGGAAATCATAAGGGAGAAGTGACGGCGCGGGAAACCCTAGGAGGGAACCAAAGGAATAAAAGAAATAAAGAGACTCACGTTATAGTGAGAGAAGCTCTCAGATGAGAGAGAAAACCTTCTTTGGGTTTTTCTCTCCAACATAAGAATATTTATGATGGCTTAGAAATGATAGATAAATATGATGGTTAAATTTGTAAGTATTTCTTTTTTTTTTTTTTTTCAAATCATCTTGCATTTGGTTTCAGTTATTCCT
Source organism: Corrigiola litoralis (assembly GCA_901111285.1). Lineage (NCBI taxonomy): Eukaryota > Viridiplantae > Streptophyta > Magnoliopsida > Caryophyllales > Caryophyllaceae > Corrigiola > Corrigiola litoralis. Next base: position 10,325 of record CAAKMY010066203.1, read on the forward strand.
TATATAATTTAATTTGCTTGAAGTTTTTCTGGAGATCACTTGTCAGAATAGTAATTTTGTGGTGAATGTCGAGGCGAGAATCTCTATGGAGAGATACAATGGTTGAATTGGTAAGTATTTTACTTAAAATCATCTTGCATTTGGTTTCAATTAGGTTCTTTGGAGATCATTATGGTCAGTAGGTGTTCTCTGTCAACAAGATGCAGAATCTCCCAACCATCTCTTATTTGGTTAAGTTCTCCACACACATTTGGTGAGAACTCTTAGAATAATGTCACTTGTGCTGCAATCTCCATGGACCTTAGCTCATGAGATTTGTGGGCAGCATAAAAAAAAAAGGTTTAAACTGCTAACATCTGTGGCCGAGCAGAACGCTACAAACATTTGATTCTTGTACTCGAGAACCATAAACAAGTAGTTCTTCGCATGAAGTTCTTGACAAGAAAAATGTTTTGAACCAATATGAATGCGACATTAAAGGGGATGCTGCTGGAAAAGAGTACACTGACTGGATGATGAACTTGGGAACAGTCATGCACAAGGCTTACATTCAGAGACCAATCCTCGGGTAATACAATGCAATCAGGAGAAACGGAGAGTCAAGTCTATAATGAACTCGAGTCTTTCTTGACATTTAAAGCAAATCCTCGAAGAACATAGCAACAGAATCAATACTACATTATCCCATCATCATACCAAAAAATTACAACTACAACTATTTCGTTTTCACATCCTCTCCATTAAGCAAAACAAAGACCTAGATTAACAAAATGGTGATATCCTTGGCCGTTCTAGTTGTACACTACTTAATTAGCGATAGGGATGTTGCCGGCAACTTGATCAAGGTCTCTTTGCCCACTGGATGTAATCTTCCTCCCGCTGTAACAAAATCAGATACAAGTTAGACTTAAGACTTTTCCTAATAAGCCAAATTATTGCATTACTGAGAATCAGCTAGGCAAGACTCACCTATTTGCCTAAGAGCACCCTTATCCATGAATAAAATGATATTCGTGGGATGTTTCGTTTTACGAACAAAAGAAATATGGCTTAACCATGAATCATTTGTATTTGTAGCATTAATATTCGACGAAATACTTGGCGGGCCGAAGAAAACGACAAGCACTTGTGGCTCTAGTCCATGACTTTCCCAGTCCACCTTTAACTTTTTTATTACATTCAACTCACAGTTTGCAATAAACTTACATAACCAAAACAAAATTGGAGTGAAAAAGGAGGGATGAGTGAACTTTTCTTTTTGTTTGTGGTTAAAAAGAAAAATCTAGTTGTGTTCATGAGACGAACAAAGATGAGGTGGAGGAGAGAGAATAGATAAAAGAGAGTAGGATGAACAAAATGTTCATTGCTAAGGATGGCCTAAAGCAGAACCAAGCAAAAGATAAAGAGGGTCTATATACGGATGCCTTGATTAGAGAAACTTAGTAATCTAGGTTTAACAAAAACAAAGGTAATGATGTTGATCCAACTGCTGATATATGTTCTGGTATCACCGCTGTTTTCTGGTAATGCTCCAGAGAGAAAATAGGAAGGCCTCGGATACTGTACTGGATATCTGTACTAATTGGTAAAAATCTAAGACGAAAAGAAACCCCTCCAAACATCTAGGTTTGCTTCAAGTGAAGTAGAAGCTACAGAAATACGAACGCTAGAAAGCAGGACACGACCCCCCACCCCAAAACAAGTTAAGAGCACAAATAATAAAAATAAAAATAACTCACCCCTTGGGGTCGATTTCAATAATTTTCATTGCCTCTAGTTGTTGAAGGATGTGTCGAGCAACAGATCCGCTGCTCTTGCAGAAGTGAGGTGGGCGACTTCCGTTTCTCTTACTTCCACCATAAATTCTACGGAATGCACCAACTCCAAGACCACCTCTCAAATAAATCTTTCTTGCAATGGAAGCTTCAGGGAACACAGGCCACCATAAATTAAAAAAAATATTACCATACTCACCTCACCAATTCTTTAAACTTTCGAAATAAAGGGGGGGGGGGGTGGTTAAAATAATTGGTGACGATGGAGGGAGTATATCATAGAAGCAGGATATAACAACAGTTCTTACCAGCTCTAACATAGTACCAATTAGGGTCATATGGGGCAAGTTCCTTGTGGACACCAGTCTTGACAATATCAGTCCACTGGGGAAGCTCCATCTGTTCAAGAACGAGGAAACATACTTATGTATAAGGTTCTTCCAACAAAAGGGAATGTTTTTCCTAGTCACTTGTATTAAAATCAGATAAAATGATTTCCAACAAACAGAATCTTCAGCTTAAAACAGCTGACAATTACATGGATAAAGATAACACTAAAAATAGAAATCCGGAGTACTTTCATGGTGCAAAAAAGGTGGACATCCTTCTTACACACAGAACATTTCAAGTTTCAAGATGTTAAAATTTTGCAAAATCTCATCGTTCTTTCATAGAAACATGAAAAATTATACGGGAGTACAGGCTGTGTTTTGAGATCAATAACTTAGATTAGGTTGTGGGCTTCTGTCAGCAACATCCATTATGAGGAGAAACTTCAAAGCAGTAATAGGTTATGAAGGCCGTCAATTTCCTAGTACCCGTGACAGATATATTCCACATCGATATGGGCATGGACACGGGATACTCCATTTTAGGCTAAAAACACGCAAATAAATTATTAAAAATAACTGAGTGCAACACCTGGATATGCACCCACGTCGAATATGGAATAACGAGTCCGAGCATCATAGGTAATCGAATGCATTTGAACAATGAACATGGAGTATCAATATTCACACACATCAGCTCTAATTACCATGGCCAAGCAGAACAGGAATAATTGGCAGCATTCCCAAAAGAAATCTAAATGTTTAACTCATTAATAGTTCAATTTCAATTCGACCAATACAAACACCAAATCCATTAACATTTTCCAAAACAGGAATAATTAGCAGCTTTTTTCATTGTATTTTGCTCATGTAAATACGAATTTTAAAGATTTCGTTTTCTCCAAGACTTTTTGCAGCCATCAAAACATTACACAGGTTAGCAATGCAAAACAAAAACTTCTCGAATCCTATATAATGATCAAGAGTACTGACGACTAGAACATTCCTAATGTCTAATTTACTCAACTCAAGACTATTTCCACAATAATAAGGCCCAATTATCAGGGCCAATGCAGAGACCAGCAGATTACCCAATAGGAACATAGCTTTTAGGGTTATCCTTGGTTTCAGATTACGCAACACTAATCTTAAGTAGTCCTTTTACATAATCACAAAGTTGCAAAGCATAAGATTCCTCATTTGTGACATCACTCCACATTTACAAGAGTGAAAGCACACATCAATCTAGGCAAATGCCAAATCACAGCATCTACATTACCAACATATACCACACCGTCGAGGAGCAAGGTTGGCCCAATGGTTACGAGTATAACATCCCCAAGGATAGTCCCATGTGCGAACCCTCGTACAAAAGAAAAAACAGATACCACAACATTTCAACAAACAACAATCTCAATCCAAAAATTATACAAAAAAAAAAAAAAAACACATCACATAAACCCCACATTATCAACACACAGATAACAACATTTCCAGCAAAGGAAAGTTCTCAACCCACTTAAATACACATACATTTCAAAAACGAAGACATACCCAGTTCAAGACTTAGCACAATAACCAAAAGGGCACATTTGAAAAAATAAAAACACAAGAAAAAGAGATATGATCTCATTAAAGCAAGTATTAGTAAGGCAACAAAGTAGGGCGAGTTATACCTTGCCAGAGCGCTTAAGGTGAGCAGCATAATACTTGACAAACTCATGGGGTGAGGCATCCTTCACAGTCCTTGACACTTTAGCCTCCATATTTGATGCTTGTACGTGTTGCTGCTTTCTTTCCTTGATAGGGTTTTGAGGAAGCCACCTTTATATAGGTTGGGTGAGTCCTTTTTTATGGACTTTTTAGTTTTTTTAACGTGGAAATCCTCAACCGCTACCTATGATGTGTTTAAGGTATGTGCAATAGCTCGTTTAGTATTAAGATCGATAGAATGTCTTAGAGAAGACCGTTTTTTCTTATTATAAAAACAAACAGAATCATGTAGGACCACAAAGGAATACATATACCTAATGCAACGGGAAGTTTGGGTTAATTTATGAAAAATCATACTCATCCACCGGGTAGGTACAAATTTCCCACCCACCCTCTCACATGATCATTAAAAA